>CM069455.1:3246444-3296749 GCA_035610835.1 Ophiura sarsii
AGACATTTAAAAATGGGGGGGGGGGGGGGGGGGGGGGGGGGGGGGGATTCAATGAATGATTTTGATATAACAAATAAATGTTATCAAAAGCAATAATAGGCCTAGCTATAGAAAATGCTAACAACAATCGCAGGGTGAGCGTTTAAAATGTGTATGAAAAGTGACTTAGGGAGTGTTCATAACAATACTTTGAGGGGCGGGTGTGGGGGCCGGTCGGGACTAATCCGGACATGAACCCACTTGAAAGTTGCGTTCCTCCAAGTGGTCGTCACAACAGTGATGGCAGCAAATTGGTCTAATGTGGTATCATAACAAAATACAATTACACACAGAAAAATGTTTACATAATTATGTTAAATTTAGAACTCCATAATTATTATGTAAACCTTTCACACAGTATTTGTGTACATATAGCAAAACAACTCATTCTGATCTAGTTAAATAGAGACCAAATGCAAACATTTTTAAGGCCAAATAATGTCAATATCAACAATCTTTCCGTTATTTATCATTTTATGGATGATGGCGATCGTATTGAGGTCGTGCATTGATAGTGGTGAGATAAGTATTATATCAATAGGCTTTCCCTATGCAACTCTCTTATTTGGGATAATTATTATCACATTTTTACATTAAATGATGGTATTAGTGTACACATGCACCTTTACTATTTTAAAAGCAACCATTCTTGATCTATGAATTTGATTTTCTTCATATTGATGATATGTTGATTAAATTTTACTATAAAACACTGATTGTCTGTTGTTTCTGTTGTTTAGTATTTTGTTTCATAAGTTAGAAAATGAGATCAGTTAAAGGTAGATGTTCCGATTTTCAACTTGAAGTTTCTATTCTACATGAAAGGTCATCCTTAAAAGAGTTGTATTCCAAAGTTTGAGTTGCATAACTTTATGGTTCTTAATTTAGACGCACAAGATGCCGTGAAATGTGCCCATTGAGTTGTACACAAACTAAACACTTCAAAGAAGTAAGTTCCCCTTTAGGGGTTCCCTTATATTTTCATAAATATACATTGGGTTGAAATGGGTTTTCTGTCAAATGTTATGAGGTTCATACCAATACTGACCAAAATTTCAAATCAACAGGTTCTGTCATGCTTGAGTGAGCTTGTATTGAATGACGGAATGTCCCATTTCAAAAGTTGTTAAAATAATGTTAGTAGTGTGTGTATCCACCACGTTGTGTATCAATTGACGACATCGATTTCTCATGAGGCGCGCTACATCTACTCGATATGGAAGTCCAACTCTTGTTGTACCAGAATTTTAGCAACTTTTGAAATGGGACATTCCGTCATTCAATACGTGCTCACTCGAGCATGACAGAACCTGTTGATTTGAAATGTTGGTCAAGTATTGGTATGAAGCACATAATCGTTTGACTGCAAACCCCCATTTCATTCCAATGTATTACTTTGGAAATTTAGGGAACCCTAAAGGGGAACTTACTTCTTTTGAAGTGTTTATATTGGTGGTTAACCACCGTCAAATTTCAGTATGTTAATCAGAAAAGTATGATCTTTCATAGATATGAAAATCTCTATGTTTGAGAAAAATCTGTGTTATGAAAATGTGATCGGGTCATCTACCTTTAAATCTTGGTTTGAAATTACGACGATACAAAATAAATCTTGCCAAAGTCACTAACATATTGATAGTGATGAGATTAAAAAAACTAAACAATTTTCTAGTATTTCAACAAGTGTTTTCCGCATTCAAAATATATATTGTTTATAGTATTAAGAATCAGGAAATACGATAGAAGCTTACAACCTATTTGTTTTAATTTCATTATATTTTTTCAAGACATATTACTTAATATCTAGGAAAATAGAAAACCGACAAGAAGTATGTTTTGATGCGATGGGTCATTTGCGTAACGCCTTCAATTCAAGTTGTTCACAGCTGGGATAGGTCTACCCACAATGTATTGTATGCGCAATAAAATTGCAGTAAGAGATTGTGGAAATGAATGTGCAAATTAATCTACACAACACAAGGCTACACAGAAACAAACTGGAGGCGCGCAAAGCGCGCGAAAATCTTGCCGTTTTTAAACAATTGCCTGAAATTACCTATTTTTTTCTGAATTAAACATTTTCTACCGATTTCAATATAATTTTAAGTTATTTTGACATTGACATATCCGTTGCAAAAAAAACAAATTTGTAATAAATTTATTATGAATTACAATCATCAGGCCATATTCAGCAAGTTCAGTATTATATATATTTTGGTAACTATCTCTTCCAGGGTTGCACAAAGTGCGGGAGCAGGGAGCACCACTCCGGGAAATAATGAGCAGAATTGGGAAAATAATGCCAAGTGGAAAACAAATTGGTGAAAAGATCCAGGATTAAATTTACGGTGGGGGGAGGGTTCGGGCTGACCCCAGGGGCGGAAATTTATTGTTAGGTGTGGGGGATGATAAGTATGGCCCCCAACTTAATGAAATTGAGCTGCTGGTACCATCTACACTGTAAAAACAAACGTTTGACTATTTTTAAATACTACCACACGTTTTTTTGTTGTTGTTTACGTGTAAAGGTATAGGAGGTCGTTTACGATAAACGGGTTGCATAAACGCTACAACGTGTTGAAACGTTTATTAACTGTTATCAAAAACGTGTTTATACCAGCAATTATAAACACATGATTGCTGATATAAAACGTTTTTGATAACAGTTAATAAACGTATCAACGCGTTGTAGCGTTTATGAAACCCGTTTATCTTTAACAACCTCCTATACCTTTACACGTAAACAACAACAAATAAACGTGTTGTAGTGTTTATCATAGTCAAACGTTTGTTTTTACAGTGATATGCGGGAGGGGGATGTGCCCCTTAGAAGTAGAAAAAATTTCAATTTTCAAAACTCATTTGGTGTGATCTGGTGTATACTTTTGACCAATATTGTATTGAAAATTCATCGCTTCATTTCAATAAATATTTTGTTTTTTATCAATGTACGAAAGAATTGGAGCATTTTTTTATACTGATATATTCTTGATTTAGTATAGATGGTTTAAAAGCTCCAACAGGGGGGGGGGGGGGGGAGTCTGAGGGGGATGTGCCCCCCTCAGAAGTAGATTTTTTTTCAATTTTCAAACTCATTTGGTGTGATCTGGTGTCAGTGGCGTAACAGCCGGGGGGGGGCAGGGGGGCACAGTGCCCCCCCCCTGAAGGTGCTCAGCAGGAAATTCAATCCTACCCACCAGGAAAAATAGGGGGAAGGGAAAAGAGGAAAAGAAGGGGGAAAGGGAAAGAATAGAGAGAGAGAAAGGAAAAAGGGAGGAAAAGGAAAAGGAAAAGGAGAAAAAAGAGAAAGAAAGAAAAAAAAGAAGAAAGGTAAAGAAAGAAAGAAAATTTCGCATTACAAAAAGCACAACCGTGCGAAATTTAAATAGGCAGATAGGCCTATGCCAGAAAGAAGGTTAATTAGTTACCTCCAAAAGATGGATTCTAGTCAACGTACGTACGTACGCGTATGTATCCTGACCAACGTACAATAAATTGCAAAAAGTTGTTATGTACCTCGCATGCCTCCCTATCCGCCTTTCTTTCTCTTTTTCCTTTTTTTTCCCTCCTTTTCCCCTTTTTTTCCTTTCTTTTTCCCCTTTTTACACCTTTTCCCCTTTTTTTATAGATGTGAAAAATCAGGGGGGATGATTACATTGACCATCCCCCCCGGTCAAAAAGTGGGGGTATACCCCCCCCCCCCCCCCCCCGCCCTTGGCTGACCAAGCCTGTTTTGTCTAGGAAAGGTAAATTGGACCAGCAAATCTTAATAGGTGGCCAATTTATTTTGCTCGTGAAATCCTGATAAGTGGGAATGGGGCGGGAGGAGGGTAGCGATGTGGTTTAAAAAAAAGCATTAGTACAATCTGGGGTGGGGTGGGGGTGGGGGTGGGGGTGGGGGTGGGGGTTAAACTTTTAACGTCTAATACTTTACCGTAGCAATTAAAATCTTAATCATTTAACGTCAGCATAATCCTTTACGGGAGTAATGCAACTTTGTAATCTTTTAACGTTTAATACTTTACCGTAGCTATTCAAATCTTAATCATTTAACGTCAGCTAGCGTAATCCTTTAAGGGAGTGATGCAACTTTGTAATCTTTTAACGTCTAATACTTTACCGTAGCTATTCAAATCTTAATCATTTAACGTCAGCATAATCCTTTACGGGAGTGATGCAAATTTGTAATCTTTTAACGTTTAATACTTTACCGTAGCTATTCAAATCTTAATCATTTAACGTCAGCTAGCGTAATCCTTTAAGGGAGTGATGCAACTTTGTAATCTTTTAACGTTTAATACTTTAACGTACTTATTCAAATCTTAATATTTTACCGTCAATATAATCCTTTAACGTCTAATCCTTTAACGTACCTATTCAAATCTTAATCTTTTACCGTCAATATAATCCTTTAACGTCTAATCCTTTAACGTACCTATTCAAATCTTAATCTTTTACCGTCAATATAATCCTTTAACGTCTAATCCTTTACCTTACCTATTCAAATCTTAATCTGTTAACGTGACAATAGCATTGGTGACACGAACCCAACGTTTACTGCAAGTTTTTTTGGTGTGCATGTAGGCGCGGCATTTATCGGGGGTGGGTGGCTCATATTGAAATTGGATATGGCCATTGCGGGGGCCATTGCGGCCAGGGGCGGACTGGCCACTGTGGCGTTGTTGCGATCGCCACATGGGCCGCTTGGTTTTGGGCCTCTAAGGGCCGGTTAATCAAATTTTGTGGCCGTGCGAAAATTTGTGACTGTGCGAAATTTTGTGACCGTGCGAAATGTTGTGACCGAAATTTTTTTGACTCTACACTCAATTCAAATTTACTACCGGGACGACATACTTCTGCCTGACATGGTCAAAAAGGGCCGCTTTAATAATTTTGCCACGGCCGCTTTCAGGTCCCAGTCCGCCCCTGATTGCGGCGCTAGCGTGCCTTATATACGCCTCTTTAGTATGGTATACATTCATACATCTGCTGACGCTTCATTCGGACCTTCACTCAACAGCTTTCCCTACGACGCCCTTTTCACCATCATGATAAGAACCCAACGTTTAATGCAAGTTTGTTGGTGTCCATATACGCTGCATTAGTATCGCGGTGGGTGGGTGGGTGGGTGGGTGGGGGGGGGGGGGGGGGGTTTGGGTTCACATTGAAATTCGATATGGCCCATTGCGGCACTAGTGTGCCTTATACGCCTCTTTAGTATGGTACATGTATATATAGTACCTACGACGCCCTGTTCACTTAGTCGATTATTTCTTTGTTTTTTCGGATGTTTTTTTACTTGCTTTGTATGCAGTGGCGTAACTATGTAAAAATGGGGTCATCAATTTGGAGGTGGGTGGGGATAAATGGAGATCGACCGGGGAGGGAACATCTAGGGGGGGGGTTACTCACGTATGTAAGGCATACGGAGACGTGCCGCTCCAGTGGGTCGTTTTTTCATGAGACATCCTTAGCCATGGGTAGGCTTTTCAACTGAAAAATCCTTAGACATGGGTCTATTTTCGTGGAAATTGGCAAAAATTAGGTCTTTTTCCCGATAATTTGGCCTAAAATGAAGGCAAATCCCCTAAAAATGGGTACCGATTTTTCCAAAATCACCCTTAGAAATGGGTAGGGGTTTTGAATCTCCAGCGGCACACCCCCGACCAAACCAAATCTGAGTACCCCCCACCCCCCCCCCCTGGGGGAACATGTCTGGGGGGGGGGGGGGCATAACAGATTATTTTTGAGAATATACATTGAGTGGGTTATTTCATTTGGGTGGAAGGGCAAGGGCATGAGTGGTATCGATGCCCTGCCCCTTCTCTAGTTACACCCTAATATAATTGTAAAAAATGAAACACGTTTGCGCCCCCCCCCCCCACCCCCCGGTTACCCCACCTTCAGTCCATCATTTCAAATGGTACGCACAAGGGAGCCCTCAATAGACTCAAAATACATGATACGTATGGCCATGTGTTTTGAACTCACCACCCAAAAAGGGTGGTGGCGTTGCATTTTTGGTGACAAATCATCCATCTCTCTCTATTAACTCAACAACTAAATGTGGTAGAGCTATGGTTGAGGTGTCATGTGAAAGCCTATTTATCTAGCTACATTGTGTTAATAAATCAGGTATTTCTATAAATGTTTGGCTGAGATATGATTGTTTATGTTGTGAAAGTCAGGGGTGGTGGCGGTGGCGGCGGCGGCGGTGGCGGCGGCGCTGTGTGCAATCTCTATGGGGAATATAGAAAATGTTTCCAATTCTACGTTCAATTTACTATAACTCCTCATCCCTGTATGGTACAAACATGATTTTGCTCTCATTTTATAGATTATTTTATATTCTATAAGATTCTGTTTCAACAAATGTGACAACTATTGTGCAACAATTGTAATCATGAATCGATTGCGTTGTCCTTGGTTTTTTCCCTATTCGCTACACAGTGAACTTGCCCTAATTCATCGGTTTTACATACATGACTATAACAAAAGAAATATTTAACCGATGATAGCAAAATTATACATTTTTGGAAAGCTCTCAAATAGGGGAATCCAAAAATGCCGTTTAAATCAGGATAGGGTGCATACCAAAAAAAATATACTTGTAAACTCTAATAAATATGAAATTTAAACGTTTGTGCTCATTTAGTTCTCGATATAGTATATTTCAACATGTTTACCATTAACAACTATTATGTTCTGGTGGGTAATTGCATGAGGAACTTAAATATGCACAGTAAAATTATGATTGGGATAGATATAAAATTATTCTTGAGCTAAAATCAAAATATGAAAAATATCGATATTTTTTGAACATTCTTAATCACAACATGTTACCATTAGGTCTTATTTAAATTCTAATATCATATTTGGATTCCTTGTGAGATTACCGTTCAGAAAATATATACTTTTTATGGGGTAGAACAAATAGTTATTGCGATATGCTAATTCGAATCTCAGATGTTGTAAAATGTAAAAATCTGGACATGCAACGGTAAGGGTGGCGAGTTCAAGACACACGGCCGTATACATGACTCTCGTGAATAATAACAGCAGCTTATCTGTATCGGTGATTATTGACAACAATAGCCCAGGTATTTCAAATGGGTATAAAGCCTTTGATACGCTACAACATTGCCAGGTCATCTTTCCAAGTCATATTGGGCCACTTTTTGGTCATTTTCCCCCGTAAAACTACTACGGTATTCATTTTCGACGGTCACCGCAACAACGCTACTTAGTAAGGTTAACCACTTTAACTATTTCGTCAACACTATTTAGTAAAATATTACAGTTTCTATCACCAATGGGTTCTAGTATTTGTGCGCAAAGGCTCAATATTGGGCGGTAATATTTGTTGGTTTGGTATATTACAGGTTGGCGACGCGACGTCAATAAATGGTTTTTCATTCATGTTATCACCAACAGTGGCGTGCGCAGGATATTGTGTGAGTGGGGGGGGGGGGCCACCTGTTCATAAATGAAATTCCCCCGACTATATGAGTAAAGAACTGCGCGCGTAGCGTGCGAAAACTTGCGAATTTACACCTTTTTTTGCACGATTGAGCTACATTTTGGCTCTAAACAAGCTTGTACCAAAGATTATTGCATTTTGGGAAGACATATGCGCGCGTAGCGCGCGAAAATTTTTCATCTGTGTTTTTGACTATCATAATTCCATGATGCCACTGACCTAGCCTCCTCAATTCCCCCGACTGGCCTAAGTTTCCCCCGACTGACTCAATAGTGGTGGGGGGGGGGGGGGCGCGGCCCCCCCCCCGGCCCCCCCCCCCCCCCCCCCCCCCCCTTTGCCCACGCCACTGATCACCAATGGGTTTTAGTATTTGTAGCGCAAAGGCAGTCATGGGCGGTAATATTTGTTGGTATACTTCCATGGTATATTATTTCAGGTTGGCGACGTCAATAAATGGTTTCAATGCATGTTTGGTTTTTCATTTGGTCCCGCGGAGCCAAACGACCATGGGTCTATGTGGGGTTGCCATTGGGGTGTCTGTTACTTCATGCATGGCGCTATTTAGGTTTACTCACAGTCACATTTCTAGTCACTTTCTGTTATAAAAAAGATAAATGGTCATTTTCGTTGCTATATAAATGTGGTTCTTTAATACATTTTTGATTAAAATGTTGGTTTGGGGCTCATTAGTTGGGTAGTATATTATATATTTGGATATAATAATTATAGATCATGCTATTAATTTACTCATCCTCGGGTGATAAATTCTCATTTGGCTACATTCTCATTTGGCTACATGTATATAAACAAGGCATTAATGTAAGGGAAAACATACTGTTAAGGATATAAATGTTCCCGATTTGCTTCTGCTGGTTTTCTTCTTTTCATCTTTCAGGACATGCGATTTGGCCTAGCAGTATAGACTCCATCGTTCTGAATGTGATGTGGTATGCGTGGACTTTTCGGAGTGTTTCTTCTCCAGTATGGCATGTATGGGCGTGCGGGGAGACCTTTCAACCGCACCGAGCTTGCTCCATGCATAAAGTCCAAGTATCATTAAATGGGAAGTAAAGACGTGACGACGCTTCCCTGAGCCGCGGTGGAATGTATTATTGCATCATTTGCATCATGTTGAGGCATGATTTCATACAATGGTATCACCGGTTTCGGATTACTGTGAAACGGATTGGGTCATAGTGGCGGCTTATTATACCGCACCAGTTGCAGATGCCTGAAAGATACAATTATACGCCATCTATGATGCGGTGATAAATGATTCACTCTATAGGCTACAGCGTAGCTTTAGCCACTGCGCGTCGCTGCGGTGGATTAAGGCAACGGGGGTCGCACCCAAGGGCGCAGATCCCGGAGGGGGGGGGGGGGGGGGGGACGGGGGGGGGGGGGGACACGTCCCCCCCACTTCCTGACACAATATCAAATGTCCCCCCCCCCACACTTTTTGTGGTGATACATCAATCAAGGTTGGCGATCTAGTGAAAAAATGGCAATGTCCCCCCCACTTTCAAGATTGGATCTGCGCCCTTGGTCGCACCAGTGGTGACCATATACTGTAATACAGTGTTCACAATGAGGCCCATTCTCGAGGTTCCTTTTACTCGTATACGGTATCGACTAGATGATTCCGGATAGCCATTTCATTGTTTACTATTGTGGCACACAGCGGCTTTTCACTTTAATTCAAATTTGGAACGGAGATTGGCGGTACATCCTACCAACTTTTGTACAAATACATTTTTATATGCCAATGGAGTTTGTCGGCACCAGCCTGAATGCACTTCAACACTTGTGCGATTGTGCTAAAACAGAGGTTTCTGCACAGTGGAGGAAGATGATATATACAGTTATATCAGAGGTACCCCTTCCCCGGGGCGGTGTACGCAAAATGATATTTGGATCATTTCATACATGTATATATTCTAATCATCATGTTGTTGCTTCACTTACTGCTACGGCAACGAATGTATCCTTTCAGATCATTGAGAGCGTTATTACACACATCTCTTAACAGAATATGATGTCTGGCGGATTGTGTTATGTGATCATCGACCGGTATGGTATCTCTTGTTTGCGGTGATGATAAAAATAACCATTCTTAAGAAATAGTTTCATGGAAACCGGAGGATAAGCGTTACCCAAATGTGGGGTAAGAAACTTCCAATGCTATATAGGCACAGCAACTTCAATGTTAATTTCATAACTTTTACAAGTTGTTAATGTTACGGAACTTGGTCATCTGAGTATTCTAAAATTGAGTATGTTAATAATGCAACAACAACAACAACAACAACAACAACAAACTAGATATGAGTTTTTGATCTAACACCCCATTGTTAAAAACATATTTGATCATACATGTTGGGTAATATACGCCAATATATGATTTTTTACCAATTTGGCGGCTATCTTGGATTTAGATGTGTTAACAAAGCAAAGTTCTGGATATGAGTGTCTAGGGGTATAACACATAAATGACTGCGTTATTTACATCCAACAGGATCTAAAATTCATCATATGTTTATTTCATGCTTTTGTTGGCATTTTGGCGGCCATTTGGTAATTGCTGAAAACTCAAGATGCTTACTAGGCAGTGGTTGATCTGTGCTGTTAGTCATACAACATTGAATTTCTAAACTCGAAATTCGACTATATTTTGTCTATGTCTTATATCAATGATCATTCTAAGGGGAATGCGCCCGATTGATAGTCGATAAAAGCTGGCCCCATATCCGACATTTAAATTTATAAATATCCAGGCAGGAAAGTATATCTTATCTGATCTTATTAAAATGTGTCAACTAATTGTCTGCCGAAAGTTGTGTAGGCCATATAATATGTGCTTTATGCCGTTTTGGATTAAAATGACACGCGGTATTGAATGTTCTAGACTTTGAACATGTTTATTAAATTTATGGGAGGTTTGATGTGTAGAAAACAAGCAGTAAATCAAGAATTATTTATACAGGTAACTGGCAGTTTCATGCCGACCAACCACATAGGGCGGTGGTAATCTTATTAAGACGCGAGTACATCTAATTATAAAATAGTCTGCAAATAATAATAATATAATAATACAGCATATCCAAGTTATTGACACACATAAAGGGGATATCAATATTCTATAATAGGTGTGAAAGTCATTCTCCAGATAGGAAAATCCATTATGAGTTGTATAGGTGAAAATCAATCACCAGATTAGGAAGGTAATCACTATCAGTCATAACGTTGGTTCATAATATTGGAAAATGAAATCAATAGTCAGTAGAAAACAGGATGAGCTGGCATGTTATGGCGTTATATTGATTTTACGATGAATCAAAAAGCGAACTGGCATATTGATTGGACTGTATTATGCATAATAATCCTATTGTTGGAATGTGGCCATGTAGGGCCTTGCAGGTCTTGTTTGGAAATTGATCTGAAATTTTCATTTACGATACAGCTAAATATAATTGTATGGAAATGATAGGCATATACGACGGGTATTAAACAAATTATAAATCAATATAATTGGTTGAACGATCGTTGTGATTTAGAATATATTTGCTTTCTTCGTGTTAGGTAACCATGAATGATGCGAGTCGGTTCGATGAGTAGGCGATTCAGGTCAGTTCGTCCACCAGATTCACATCGCGGTTAATTTAATAGCGTATGTTCAATGTGCTAGTTACCATTGCTGGTTACAGTTTATAGTTATCGGCGGGTTAAGTTTCAATATCGGTTTGGCACGAAATAGTGCACCTGGAGCCAATTACTATGTTTCTTTTTCTCTACTAAGATAGTATGTATACATGTACGGTTCGGTACATCTATTCCAAAGGGCAATGAGTATCTGTTACAAGATTGGGCCAACGCAATCCCCACATGTTCCCAGTGCCTAGGGTGAATTACATGGGAATCAGTACCCCCCCCCCCTAACCCCGCAAAAAAAAAAAAAAAAAAAGGGGGGGGGGGGTCATACAAGTTTATCCTTTCGTCGGCGCCTTAAAACGAAAGTATAAATCTTGGTTGGCAGTGTTTTGTTTTCCAAAGGTTAAAAGTCGTTAAATAATTGATTACGATAAACAATTATAATGATAATATTGATTAAGGTCATTACCTGAGGAAATTATACAAATAGTCCTAACAGTTTGAATTTAATTAATGGTTAGGTAGCTTTTCTCCGGGGCTTCTTTCGTCTGCGCGATGAAGCTCAGGGTGGTGGTTTGCGCCCCATTCCGTGATTGGTTGAAATTCTTAAAGTTGATAATTGGATAATATGATACATGACATATCTATGGCAACTTGTTTGATTAGGCATTGGCCTAAATGAAATAATTAGTTATGCATTGGCATATCTATCTGGCAAAATTGACCCTGATGTGCATTGGCACATCGATGGCTAATCATTCGTGATTGATTGACAAATAGTATTTTGAATAATTTGATAATAATATACATGACATCTATGGCAACATTGTTGGACTTTGCATTGGCAAAATGGTATAATGTAGATTAAATGCATTGGCATATCTATCTGGCATATTTGACCCTGAGGTGCATTGGCACATGTGCATTGGCACATTTGGCAATTCATTTCGTCCTCTTTTGTTTGCGCAATGGAGATACGGGGTAGTTTGCGCTCTCCTGTCGATTTGGTTGATAACTCATATAATGGTCGAATGATTCCGTGCATTGTTGTGTAGATGATGTTTTGTATGACATGTGATACATGTAGGCTTTATAAATAAAAGCAACCTCTTGCATGGCATGGCGATGTCCGCAAATTACCTTTTGTGTCCTGCCTATTGTTTCTAGGGTCTGACGGTAATCGATTAATATAGTTAAATCAGTTCCAAATTGGCCGGAAATATTCGGTTTTTATCTCTCCGCAGGCAAAAGTAATCCAAGCGTACCCGCGCTATATGACCACACGCACGCGTCGTCACGCATATAATGCACAGCCCGCTTGTTGCCTTCATGCGCGCCTGCCTCCTTCGCTGCTGTAAGGAGGCATCGCCAATTTGGAACTGATCAAACTATAGCAGCATGCATTATTAAACAATTCTAATAGGAAATTAAAATCCGTCAAACAGTTTCAACAACCAAAATTACGACTGCATTCACCGACGTGATTTACGTAACAACATTTAAAAAGCATTTTTACGATTGTTTCACTTTATCATTTTACACCTAAACTCGAACCCACAAGCATTGAATGTATATTTTCTGATCAATAATAGAGTGTTAGGTTTATTATGGTTGAAGAGTTATATTTCATGTGTTTTTTATGATGGTTTACGATCAATTTTAAACAGAGACGCATAGCTTCAACAGAAAATAGCGGCTTAGCCGTCCCTAATATAAATGTCACTGGTTTAATAATGGTCCCTTGGTTAGATGATGAGCTGTGCATATACCGTGACTAAAAATAAAATAGGTTAGTTATAGGTCTTCCAAAAAAATAATGGGCAGATGCAACAATAGAAAGACAGGCGATGACAATGAAAGCAAAGGTGGTAAGACGTGTATTAGATAATAGTCAGTAGATTACCAAAGTGGTGACAGAATGGATGATATCAAAACAGATTTATAAATTAGATCCAATACGCCACCATTTTGTTTTTCCACCAAATTTAAAGGTATCTCAGTATTATCGAAAATGAGTGTGAGCATCCGGAAAGCATCGCTCTTTCTGCGTATTTCAAACCTGACAAAGCAGAGAGAGACACGTTCCAGTACGCAAACACGGATGCCTTTGTTCTTTTCCGTGTAGTTCCTAAAATTACCAACATACCTTCAAACTGAGACGAATCAGGTATATTCGTCTCAGCATCAAATGTCCCCCTATGATGGAAATTCAAAATGGCACCCATTACACATAAAGAGATAGGGCAATGCCAAAAGAAGATTTAAAGACATCACCACAATGCATTGTTCCAACGGTTAGAATACACAGAAATCAGTGAATGACAACGCGGAAACCAGGCAGTATTTTCTTTACAAACACATTTAATTTAACGTGTAAAAACGAAACGTGTCTCATGAAACCCATGTTTTATACAGTTTCCGTGGTAAATACGATCAATAATAGTAGCAGTAATACTAATGGTAAAGCAAGCGAAGTTTTCGACTGCACATTTCTTAGATAAAACGGTCCAAGGGCTACGAATATGTTGAAAAGGGGCTGCACTGCACTATTGATCATGTTACAACGTCCTATATACAATCCAAAGTCACTGTAGTCAGTGACTTGGTCACGTGATCAGTAGTGTACCATACAAGTTCTCTTGGTAGCTAGGCTCTAATTCTAGGACCAGTTGCATTGCAGCCAGCTCCTGAACGAGGCTACATCTCCTCTCGACTCCTCTCAGAGTTAGAGTTATGGTACCAAGAGTATGATATTATATCATACTACTAATATCGAGGGTCGGAACCTGTGTAGGTTACCGTTGCCTATTGAATAAAGAAGAATGACTATAGCTGAAAGTCTTAAGGTGTTTTATGTAGAGTAACGAACCCTACATTCTGTGTAGCTCCGATATGATGGTATAGGCATTAATAGATAACCATCCCATCATACAGAGTTATTACAACGGTATGAACCTATAGTTAAATAACGGGATGTGCGTGTGTGTGTTGATTGTGAAAGTTCTTATTAATGGGAAAAGTGGGTTGTGACAAAAATAGGCAATATTTTCGTTGAATAAATCAAAATAAAGTAATGATATATTTTTAATCTTTTTTTTAATCTTTTTTTTTTTTAAAGAAAAGAATCGTATAATTATAGTCTATCCCAAAAAGTTAATAAAAAAAAAAAATGTTTGATTAATGATTTTCTTTTCGAGATATCGACGATTATGTACATTTTTCTCCATAGAGCCCTGTAAAAAAGCTCATTTTCTCCACCCCACTGTCTTTTAATGCAAAACCCTGCGACATTAAGACTTCTCGGACACGTGCCATAGACGTAAATGATTGGTTCAAACGATTTAAAGTTTAACATGTATATTTATCGAAATGGCAGAAATATGAGGGTTTAATTTTCGCTAGTAGGAACAAAATTCGGAGTAAAATGTTATTATAAAAATAACAAAACAATTAATTTTAAACGATTTAAAGGAAAGCGGTCATGGTGAGGATTCTAACGAAAATTGAACAGCGCGCGGCGACTATTTGAATCTAAACAAGTTGGACATTGGCGCAGTCTGTAATTGTTCTACGTATGTTTACATGCAAGCGGTATTGTGTGCGAATCTACAACAATCTCTTAACCCAATTTGAACGGCGCGCTCAATCAACCATCCTTCATTTGATTTGAACGCATTATCTATCGTGTGATATAAGTGATGTATTAGTTATTAGCTAAGGTTCAGCTGGACCAACAATCGCCGTCAGCGGTTCTTTTCCACCATGACCGCTTTCCTTTAAGGTTTAATTAAAAAAATTAAATTAAAAAGTTCAACATAATTCCCCCCCCCCCCCCCCCTATCCGTACGGTCTAAAATGTTCTAAAATGTCACTAAAGATACATCTTCGATTCTTTAGACACGTGGAATAGACACTAATGATCTTTACCAACTATTTAAGGTTGAATTTAAGTTCTGCATACTTCCGCAACCTCCCCCTCCCCTTCGTACGGCGCGAGATCTAAAATGATCTAAAAAGTAATTAAAAAGACATCTCCGATTCTGAGACACGTGGAGTTGACAGAAACACTATTTTCAATATGGTCAACATTGTTAACACTTTCCACGCGGCAGGCAGCTGCAGACGACATTCAAAAAGCTCAAAAATGTTTCAAAAACGTCAACATTGTTGAATTTCATTACCATATTTGGAATCACCATGAGAAATGCATTGAAATAAGTACAAACATGCCTAGTATTGGTTCAGTAATCCTTGAGATAGACTTTGAAAATTGAGAAAGGTTTCTGAAAAATCAGTTTTGTATAATGGTAAAACTAATAGTCGCGTGGAAAGTGTTTAAAGTATACAATAAGCCTGCAGGCTTTCTCAACTAGATTTACTGATGCGCCACATTTTAGTAACCAACTTGTTGAAGCTCACTTGGTCATATTTTTAGAATTTACAATGGCAAAATTTCCTTCACAAAATATTTTAACATATATATGTAGGCAACCTGATAACTAATATTACTCTTTTGAGGGCACCGCAGCGCTCGAAAAATTGCTGTCTTTATAATACATCTTACCGTCATAGGCCTATGAAATCTGGCTATATCATGATATTATTTTTGTTTAAAACAAATTTTAACCACTCTCGCGCCACTTAGGATACCTTGATGCGCCACAAGTGGCGCGCGCGCCACCATTTGAGAATGCCTGCAATAAGGGGTTCGACAAATCTCACTATTCCCGCGAGGGCCGACTCTCGTATCGACTGCAGTGGTTACAGGGTTGCGATGTCGAGATACATTTGTCTATGTATACCCCTATCTTTAACATGTTTAATGATTTTAATTACTTCATATAATCATCATTTAGTACTTATGATGAACTATCTTGATAATTGGCAAGCTTTTCATGTCACAGGGGAAGTAAGTCAATATGACAATGATGACCCAATGGTTAAAATAATATACACAAAAAGCAGTGAATTGAAATGAATAAATCATGGTATTTCTTCATTGCAAATATCTTACAGCACAATTCAAATTATAATAAAGATATAATTCATAATGGGCTATTCCAGATAATAATGACCCCCCTATAGAGGACACATTTTTAGTATTATTTTTTAGTCCGGAATTACATGACCCCCTCTATGAAAAGTATATGGAATTCCAGATCAAACTTCAAAAAAGTATGGAATTCCAGATCAAACTTCAAAAAAAGTATGGAATTCCAGATCAAACTTAAAAAAAAGTATGGAATTCCAGATCAAACTTCAAAAAAGTATGGAATTGGTGGGAAAAAAAGTCTGGAATTCCGAGTGTCCTCTAAAGGGAGGGGGGGGGGGGGGGGGGGTTGCGGTCTTAATTGTGAAAAAGTCTGGAATTCCAAGAACTTGTGCCAAAAAGATATTGAATTCCATTGAAAAATGGGTGGGGAAAAAATCTGAAATTCCGATGTCCTATATAGGCCGGGGGGGGGGGGGGGGGGGGAGGGGGGGGGGGGGCGGCGGTCATTATTATCAGGAATAGCCCAATACCGAGGTTTAAAACCATTCTAAGGCAATTTCATGTCATATTGTAATCATTCAATAGCATAAATTGTGGTATTAGGCCCAAAATGCACCAAAACATCTAAGAACCAGTAAGAATGTGAATTGTTTCATATTCTATTCACATTTCAATACCGAGTCATGTTTCATTGACACTAACAACTAATTTTCAAAATGAATTTTACAATTTTGTTAACGTTTTTGGAGGTGGACCAGTTGCCCCATACCCCTTTGGACTACTTGCCCCAACAAATGACTCAGCACTTTGTCGAGATGACAAAAATATTCAAGCACGTCTGTGTCGACATAAAAACCTTTACGCCAAAATGTTTCAAAACATACCACTATTTGTCATAATAATCAATAACTCCAAAACGTTTCTGGAAAAAGGCAAAATTGCATTTGTGTTTTTAGCCATTACACAGTTTTCTTTAGCCAGCGAGCATCTTTGAATTCACAATTATTATTACGGCAATCGCGTCCTATAGACAAGGGTCTTCAGTTAAAGTAGGAAATGGTATACTTTGTTATTTGCAAATTCACAAACTAATAACTCTGTAACAAAAATCGAATTCACCTTTTATTTGTGCGATTCAACATTTTAAAGACTATTCTTGTTTAAATATTAATATTGCGCAAGTCATTTAACTACTATTCTTGTTTAAATATTAATATTGCGCAAGTCATTTAACTATTAAAATCGAATCCAGCTTCCGGCAGCTTGGTGCTAAGCATTGGTTTCCAGTTTCCAATACGATTTATTCCGTAAAATATATACTACCGGGTTCTAAATTGTCGGTTCCTTTCATCTATGCTTAGCAGCAAGCTGCTCAAAATGAGATTCATTAAAATCGCGTAAGTCACTGATTGATAATTTGAATAACCAATCAAATTCTTTACGTCTAGACCAATCAGCATCGTTTAAATCTGGTATATAGATCTCACTTAATCCATTTTATTCACTTCTGAGCCTGATTATTTTATACATTTCAAACACGGGAAAATATTACTAAGTTACATCAGAAGTCCTACTATTTTTTCCTTGGATTACCTCGGTGAGTACTTTAAATAGAATAAGTGGTTTTGTGTGTAATTAAAGTTAAGATATTTTATGAATGAACGATGTCGTCATACGCGTGTAGAGAAAAGCTGTTTCTGTGCTCGTCAGCGATTTTGTGATCCCATGACCATTTTGATTAAAATCTAATTCACAATCCAGTAGTTCATTTTATGGTTTTAGCAACTTTTATAATGTATCTGATATACAAAATGCATTCTTTGTCATTTATACCAAATTTTGTGACTTGTTACCAAGATACAAGCAATTTCTTTAGAAAAGGTCATAGTTATTGTGTAAAGGTCATTTCAGAAGTTATTTTATAGACCGATGGACATGTGCGCGTTCTATGGAAATGCGCTGTGAAATCGTACATGGTTTGGTTGGAAAGCTGATGCCAAAATTGATCATTATATCTTCGGAGTGAAAATTAAGGGATTGTATATTATTTTAATTGTATCGTAACTCATAAAACTTTATTTAAACAGCTGTCTTGGTTAGTTTAAAAACTGACTTAGATTATATTGCCGAATTCAACAGCCTTTCATCGAAGTCCGTATGGATTACCCTTTTACTTGTTAAGATTACAACGATACAGATTTTGTCGTAAATGAAATAATTAGGTTTAAAATCAAAAGGCACCTAGTCAAAATATGATACTTTTGGACTATGTAAATTGGTGTTTATCAGATTTGGCTCGAAATGATTTCACCATGACATTAGGCTACGGTTTGTGAAGTTTGTGGTAAGCTTTAAATAATTAATGATTGATTGCCATTTATTGTGTATGGACATTCCATATTATTGTGTGTGGTTACGGAAACCTTTCTAGGATATCGGAGGCTTATGACCTCTCATGTACTATAAAATTGTACATTCCAAAACAGCCAAATTCTATACATGTTTAGTATTCTGTGATGTCATTGAGTAAGATTGACTACCATTTGGCATCTGAGTCAATTGATCAAGAAGAATGAAGCTCGTGTTATTGTTTACCGTGTAAACCATCATAAATTGTGCAGAATATTGTGAACTGATTTTGTTATTTTAGTGGTTTCAGACTAGATCTTGCCCTTGATTGGCAGGATGAACTTTCATGCATTTATTTTATTGATGTACATATTTGATTGATAAGGACCGTGTGTTGAGCTTATGTTTCCGATGAAGTCCCTAGTAATTGGTTTGGTGAGGGAACTTAGTTGATTAATCAAGCCCATATTCTGGGAATGTGTCATTTAGACTCTCGTAACTTGTCTGTGAATTTAACAATTGACCTGTTTGTGTGAAAACATATGCTTGCTCTGCCCTGTAAGGGGACGCCTGCAATGGATTCCCCGGGTCATGCGTTTTCTGAACTGAACCTGTTATTTTTGGAGAGGCTTTTGAGATATCCTGGTGGCTGAGCTTGTATTTTTCAATGACGTTCCGATCCTACCTTTTATTTTTATAGGCGACCAAGGTAACTAGTCTCCCACGGTACCATATTTGTCAGACATGTATGATTTAAAATTATTGCACCGAGAGGCCATCCTGACTTTCTTGCGGATAGACTGGTAGTTTTGTATGATTATTTATTACTCGATTGCGACATGATCATACTTTAAATTCTCACATTTGATCACAATAGTCTGTTTATTTTCTTGAGCTTTGCTAGCTAGGCAAAGGAAACGTTTTGCCTAAGATTCAATATGAAAAGCGTGATGCGTGTTAGGTATTTATGGAATGCATGATGTTTTGTCATGTTTAGAAAATGCATCAGGAATTGAAACTTAACGCTGATATTCTGTAATTTCTTGCAGCTATCGGGGTGTCGGAGCCAGATTCAAGTGACAAGCAAGTGTTTGGTTTGACGTGTAAATCAGGTATACAAATGACTTAAGTAATAAGTAATGTCGTCCGGTCCTTTGGTACTCTTCTTTGTGGCAATGTTGAATTTCTAAGGTTTATTGAACTGAAGAATCCTATGTAACATCCTGATGGGGATGAGGATTTGGTAATGGATAATTAATGTAATTTACTGCTATACAAGAATTGGACCAAGGACCAGGTTTAAGTCAAATGTTTAGGATTAATTCAGGTTTTATGATCAACATTAATAGGCTTTTGTACACGGTTTGAAATTGTTTTGTATATTGTTCTTCATACTATTATTATCATGGTTTGTGATTTGATTATGTAAGTGTTGAATAGAACTTTAAATAAATACCTGGCCAATATATTGAATACAATTTGAGGGCCAATACATTGAAACCTAAATTGAACATTCGTACGATTGTGTTATTTTATAGAGTTTGCCAGGTCGGATATCAATTTATTTGAGCGGCCCTTGTCTACCGAGGCTATACCGTTACAAATTGGTGGCAGCGAATGGGATACTGGCAACTATATAAAATTTCATAATGGCACAAAAAAATTGGCCCCATAGTTTTCAATTTGATGATCCAAACAATGAAACGTCAAAAGAATGGGAAACACTTGAGCAAGTTGAGGAAATGTACGATTTAAGACAAAAATTAGAGGAAACAAGACAACGTAAAGAACAATCAGAAAAGGAGGCACAGAAGGTAATTGACGAGAAGAACGATAAGGTTAGTGAGTTAAATGAAGTGTTGAAAAAGAAGGATGATGATTTAAAATCTTTCAAAACAGAGATGTTAACGGAATCTGGAGAATTGAAAGCCGAGATAGATCGGTTAAATAAGGATAAGTACAAAGGTTTGGCAAAAGTAAGTGTAGAAACACCAGAGAATTTGTCTGATACTGGTGAACAAGGTAATAGTCCAGGCTATGTAGGTCTAAGTCAACATGAGGAGCTGCCACACTACAGCGGATATGTTCAGGAAGAACAGGTGAGATATAAGGATAAGATGAATGAAAATACGATGAATAGGCCAACCTATAATTCAACACCAGGTACACAGAGTACAGGCAGGTATAGGGACCGACCGAAAAGGGAGGTCCACCCTGAGAAATATGACGGTAAGAGACCATGGTCTAATTACAAGGTACACTTCAGGGCATGTAAGGAGTTAAATGGATGGAGCGACTCAGAGGCATGTATTTGGTTGGCTACATGTTTAACAGGTAATGCTGTGCAGGTTTTAGGCCAAAATTGGTCTCCTGAACAATGCACATATAACGAATTGCAAACAAAACTAGAAAAGTCGTTTGGGCCATGTAGTAGTGCTGAAAACTACACCATGGAATTCAGAGGTAGAAGGAGGAGATCAAATGAAAGCCTCCAGGATTTAGGCCAGGCTTTAATGCAATTGGTAGTCATGGCCTATCCAAATATGAACAGAGAAGCACATGATAAATTGGCAAGGGACCAGTTCAAGGATGCCCTTGAAGATGGTGAGTTACGCTCAGCAATTTTTAGGTCAAGACCCCGAAACCTTGAGGAATCGGTGGCTGCTGCTGTAGAAACAGAATGCTTCTTAAAGGCTGAAAAGTCTAGAGGCAGGGGTAAGTCAGTACCATTGTATAGTCGCACAATAGATGCGCAATCTAATGAACCAAATTCAAGATTAAACAAAATGGAGGACAGGCTTCAGGATATGATGCATATGTTGCAGAATATGCAACCCAACAACACTGAAAGGAGACAAAACTACTCCTCAAGCACAAATGATAAGGGCTCAAATAATAGAAAAGGTAAAGTGACACAGTGTTACTATTGTCATGAAGATGGGCATTTCAAGTGGGACTGCCCAAAGTTCCAACAAGACAATCCACAAGGTTTTCAGGAATATTTAAGGTATAGAGAGAGTAAGTTTCAGGGAAACGATCAATGGTCGAACCAGGGGGTCATGGTGCGGCCACAAGACGGGAACCAACACCCAAGTGGACCCAAGACACAACAGGTTTCAACCCAGAAACCCATGGGAGAGATTCCCACAATAGTGGTAAGTCGAAGTTAAAGTCAGTGAGTATTGCAACCGACGGGCTATTTGCCCCTGTTCACATTAGAGGCATAGAATTAGACATGCTTATTGACACCGGTTCATCTCATACTATACTTTCGTACAGTTCATGGTTAGCAATATCTGAATTGAAAAGACCTCGTCTTGAGCCTGCTCTGGTAACAGCAACTATGGCAGATGGTGCTCCATTAGAAATGTGGGGCACAGCTTGGGTTGAAATACAGGTTGGTAATGTAAGTCAAACAGTAAATTTGATGGTAGCAAATATCAAAGTAGATGGTATAATAGGTATGGACTTTCTGGTATCCACAGGAAGCATTCTAGATTGTAGTAATTTGCACCTTCAAATTAAGGGCGAAAAAGTCAAATGTAAATCATCGACAGGTGAGCTGTTCTGTGCTCGACTTGTAGTCACAGAAACCACTGTAGTGCTCCCTGGTCATGAACAGTTAATTTCAACAAGGATCAAAGACAAACTGTGGAGAGGTAAGGATATAGGTTTAGTTGAACCCTTAGAAATATCCCCTTTACCTGAACATGAAATAATGGTAGCTCGTAGCATAGTAAATGTAACTGATACATTGTGTGTACAAGTGTGTAATCTGGGTCAACATAAACGGACAGTGAAAGCAGGTACGGTTATTGCTTGTATGAGTCCATTGGACCCAAGTGACATTTATTCGCATCAAATGGTAGCTATGGCTAATGGCATCAATGGTGAGTCAGTTGGAAAAGTGGTAGAGTCTGTAGATCCAATAGATAAAAAGAGTGTCCCAGAATACTTACATGAATTGCTGACCGAAAGTGTCAAAGATTTATCAGAGAGTGACAGTCACCAGGTACATGATTTGTTAAGTAAATATTCTGATGTCTTCTCCAAATCAGAAGATGATATTGGTAGGACAAGTTTAGTCAAACATACCATTGATACCGGCGATGCTCGGCCACTAAAACAAAGACCCCGTAGATTTCCACTCGAGCAACAAGCTGAGATTGACCGGCAAGTAAAAGGTTTGTTGGAAAGAGGTTTAATAAGCCCTAGTAATTCACCATGGTCCTCACAGGTAACTTTAGCTGTAAAGAAAGGTGGTAAGTTCAGATTGTGCTGTGACCTAAGGAAAGTAAATGAACTAACAAAGAAAGACGGTTATCCATTACCAAGAATTGATGAAACTCTTGATTCTCTCGCTAATTCCAAGTTTTATTGTACTCTTGATCTTGCGTCAGGATACTGGCAGATCGAATTAGAAGAAAGTGCCCGTGAGAAATGCTCGTTTGCTGTCAAAAGTGGTTTTTATTCTTGGAATGTTATGCCTTTTGGCTTGTGTAATGCGCCCGCCACATTTGAGAGATTAATGGAGAGGGTTCTTTCAGGTTTACATTGGGAGACACTTTTAGTGTACCTTGATGATGTGATTGTTTTTGGTCGTACAGTTCCAGAAACTATTACTCGTCTTGAGACAGTGTTACAGCGCCTTAGAGCAGCTGGGTTAAAGTTGAAACCAAGTAAGTGTCACCTATTTCAAACTGAGGTACATTATTTAGGACATGTAGTGACACCAAATGGGGTAAAGACAGAACCTGAAAAAGTGGAAACGGTCAAAGAATGGCCTACTCCAAAATGTGTAAAAGAGGTAAGAAGTTTTGTAGGATTAGTAGCCTACTACAGGCGTTTTATTCCAAACTTCTCCAAAATAGCCAAACCCCTGTACAAATTAACTGAAAAGAATGCAGAATTCTTATGGGTAGTTGAGTGTGAGTTGGCCTTTCAGAAATTGAAAGATTGCCTGATCACAGCTCCTGTCTTGGCTTATCCACAGCCTGAAGGTCAGTATATTATAGATTGTGATGCAAGCAACTATGCTATGGGTGGTGTCTTATCCCAAGAGCAAGATGGTGAAGTAAGAGTAATTGCTTATGGTAGTAAGACTTTCAGTAAAGCCGAACGTAACTACTGTGTTACAAGACGAGAATTGCTCGCTGTGGTTTATTTTCTGAAATATTTTAGACATTACATCTATGGCCGAAAGGTTATAGTGAGAACAGATCACAGTGCATTGAAGTGGTTGGTGAATTTTCGTGATCCGGAGGGTCAACTAGCCCGCTGGTTAGAAATAGTAAGTAGCTATAATATTGAGTTAATTCATCGCCCTGGTGTTAAGCACAGCAATGCAGATGCTCTCTCTAGACGCCCTTGCAAGCAGTGTGGTAGACAAGATGAGTGCAGAGATAGAGAAACTGATCAAAATGAACAAGGTATGGAACAGATTAGAGACCTAGGGCAGGTAGCCACTGAAAGGTTATGGTCAAAGTTACCCCCTAGTGAAGTATTAGAGTCAGAGTCATTAAAGTCTGTCTACACAGTAACTGTAACCCCTGTAATAACTTTGGAAGAAATAAGGGAAGCCCAACTTACAGAACCAAGTATGAGTTATTTACTGAAAGCTTTGGAAATTGGTGAGTTAAGGCCAGAGTGGAATGAAGTGTCGCCTTGTGTCCCGGACTTAAAAGTCTACTGGGCTCAATGGGACATGTTGTGTGTGAAAGATGGTGTACTATGTAGACGATGGATTCATCCTAATGGGGGTGAAGAGAGGTTAAAGGTAATGTTACCCCCCGCTATGCACAAAGTAGTATTAGAACAGTGTCATAATGTGAAAGCGGCTGGCCACTTAGGACAGAAAAAGACATTGAATAGGTTGCAAGAAAGATACTATTGGGTACGTATGATAGAGGATGTGAGGGCATGGCTACGTCAGTGTACAGGCTGTGCAAAACGGAAGAATCCACCAAAACGGAGACGAGCTCCATTGAGACAATATCAGGTTGGTGGCCCATTAGAAAGAGTAGCTCTAGACATTTTAGGCCCTTTACCGGTAAGTGAGAGTGGTAACAAGTATATCTTAGTGATAGGAGATTACTTTACGAAATGGATGGAAGCCATTCCCATCCCAAACCAGACTGCTGTAACAGTAGCCAAGGCATTTGTAGGTGAATTTGTATGTAGGTATGGTATGCCCCTGGAATTGCACTCGGACCAAGGTTCGAATTTCATGAGTCAAGTGTTTACAGAGTCATTACGTATTCTTGGTATAACTCGTACAAGGACATGTGGCTATAATCCTAAATCTGATGGGATGATTGAACGCTACAATCGTACAATTCTGAGTATTGTGTCACTACTTATGGACCCGTATAAGAATCAGAAAGACTGGGATACCCAGTTACCGTATGTAGGTTATGCGTACAGATCTGCTGTACAAGAGTCAACAGGGGAAACCCCGAATATGTTAATGTTAGGTAGAGAGGTTGGAACACCACTAGATCTCTTGGTAGAAGGTGTTCACGATGATAAAGAGGTAACAGATTTCGCTCTCAATTTAAGGGAAAGGATGAGATCTGCTCATGACAGAGCTCGTAAGGTATTAAAGGCGAGTGCTCGAAGACAGAAACGACAATATGATCGTAAAGCACGAGCAAGTAACATTAACCAAGGTGATTTTGTATGGGTTTTTAACAACCAGAGAAAGGTAGGAGTCTGTTCCAAACTAAGATTACCCTGGACAGGACCAGAACTTGTAGTAGAAAAATTGTCAGATGTACATTGTAAGATACAGAAGGGACCCAAATCCAAGTGTAAAATAATACACATGGACCGGTTGAAGCCCTATGAAGGTAACGTGCAGAAAAGTTGGCTGGAGAACCCAGGTTGTAAAGGTCTTGTAAGTGATCAGGGGAGTGACTCTGTTGAAGTCCCCAAAGACGAGAGGACCAATGTCGACTCCGTTGAAGTCCCCAAAGAAGAGAGGACCAATGTCGAGGTCTGCCATGAAAAGTCAATGGTTCAAAAATCAAGCGAGAAACCAAGTGAAGAGAAGGTTATAGCAGTAGGTATCGATGAAACAAGTAAGAAAGAGTCACTAGAAGTAATCCCAGCCAGTGGTAGACGAAATCCACGGCGCATGCGGAAATTACCGTCTAGATTTTTGGATTCATAATAAGGTAAATGAAATAAGAACAGAGTTAACTGGGAAAAATCAAACATGTTTCTTACTCCAAAGAGAGTTTAATAAATAATTTGAGTATATTGATGGATTGGTTTAATTGCCAATTTATGGTTTGTATTTAATTAAAAAGTGTTTAGGCTTGTAAAGGTTGAATAAGCCTTAGCCAGCAGGTGTGAAAGCATAAGTGATGCTTAAAAGGTAAATTAGACTATAAGAATCCAGACAGTAGGTATATTATATATAAAAATGTTATTCCTGGAGTTAAATGTGATTCCTGGAGTTAAATGTAAAACAAGACTGAGAAGTCCAGTTATAGGTTAAGGCCTATAACAATACAAGTGTAATCAAGTAAGTCCTATCCGGTATTTAGGATAATTGTCATGATTTCTTGGGCTGAAAAGCTGAGAAACCCTAAGACCGGTGTAGTATTGTATGTATGATGGTTTGAAGTTGTTATTGATGATCTAGTTCTGATAGGTATGCAGTGTTCACAAACTGAGTGTTCAAAATGGTAAGTGTGAATGTTTAGGCAGAGGAGTCTTGGTCAGCAATAATAAATACCAAGTTTTGTCTTGGTTGTGCCGACCAATTGGTTCAAATTAGTGCGACATGTCAGATAATTGGGATACCCATGCGAGGTCCTTATCTGATAGTCCGAATTCAAGTCCTAAAAGTGTAAATTTATGAGTGTTTTATGGTTAGGCAGGTGAGTTAGTGGTGCAGTTATTGAAATCCAAAAATGTATTGGTTGCTGCTACTTGTACTCAAATTAGTGTGACTGCTCAAAATGATATGTGGATCTGAAAAGATCTGTGAATTGAGTTAGTCCGAATGAAAGTCCTATATTTAAGGTATGATTTATTGTGATACTCAGTAAGTGGCCTGTATCCAAATTCAGAATGTTATCAGTTAAACTTTGTCATATTAAAAACTAATGAGGTTTGGTAAAGTAGGTCTATAAAAGCCGAAATGCTTTGAGGGTTCTTAGTTGGTCAGTACTTTGAGTGAAATAGTACAATTCCTATATTATGTAAGCAGGTTCCTGTGAGTGTGCACTTAGGCTAGCTAGAAATGGCTAGGCCTATTTTCCTACGAACCTTGACTGAAATAAGGCAAGATTGTAGTCATTAGGTATCTTAAATGGTCCCTGTACTGGCTTTGAATTGTTTTATGTTATCAACTGTGATTATGTACCTGGATCCTTAATTATTATTTTATTCCTTTAAATATTTTCTTAACGGGCTGTATGCATTGTATAATCCTATAACCATCATTTGCAGGATCAACAATGGACTTTTCTTGCGAAAAATGTGAGTTCAGGGCGACCCAATTTGCGGACTTATTGACGCATTACCAAATGCAGCATCCAGGAAGTCAGGTGCCAAAAGAGGCCTTGTCGCGTGCAACGACAGATACACCGGCAAGGAAGCGTACGCGTAACAGACCATCCAAAGTAAAGAGAGCCGCCAAAAGGGCCAGGCAAACCGTAGACCTGCTGGACAATATGCTGGAAACACCCCACCCTCAGGAGAAGGAAATGGCGATAGAATTAGTTACATTTTCCGCTAAAATATGGCGTTCCTCAAGGATCTGTGCTTGGACCTATACTATTCACCATCTATTCCTCTCCCATTGCTAGCATTGCTCGCAAACACGGATTAAATGTTCATTCTTACGCGGACGATACACAACTATATGTGCCTTTTAATTTAAATGATCGTAATGATGAAATGTCGGCCCGTCAACGCGCAGAAGCTTGTATTTTAGAAATCAAGTCGTGGATGTCTGTAAACAAGCTGAAATTGAATGATGATAAGACAGAGTTTTTAATTATGACCTCCAGATTCAATCAACGTAAAATAATTGATCATCATATCAATATCGACACTTCTTCTGTTCTTGCTTCAAAATCTGCTCGGAACTTAGGAATTGTGTTTGATAATAATCTATGTATGGATGTTCAAGTTCGACGGATATGCCAATCAGTGTATTATCATATACGGAATGTCAATAGTATAAGGAAAATGTTAACATTTGAAACCGCAGCTACTATTGTCCATGCTCTTATAACTTCTCGTATTGACAATGGCAATTCTCTTCTTTTTGGCATCACTGATCACTTACTTCACAAACTACAACTTGCTCAAAATGCAGCTGCTCGCGTTCTCACAAAGACAAGGAAATTCGATCATATCACTCCAATATTGAAAGATCTCCACTGGCTTCCTGTTCGCGAAAGAATTCATTTTAAACTTCTTCTTTTAACTTGGAAAGCTTTGCATGGCACTTCACCAACATATATTGCTAATCTTCTTGTACCATATCATCCAAAACGTACTCTCCGGTCCACTGATAAACTTTTACTTGTTGTTCCACGGACTACTTCTTCATTTGGAGATCGCGCATTTTCGGTTGCTGCACCAACTCTCTGGAACTCACTACCTTATAATTTAAGATGCTGTGATTCACTTGACTCTTTTAAGAACTTGTTAAAAACAAGATTATTTGACTCAGTTTATAATTGATTTCTTTGTATTATACATATGTACATGTATATGCACATCATCCTTGTTTATGTATTTTTCATGTTAATTGTATTTTTGTTTTATATGTTTGCGCCTCGGAATAGTTTTACCTAGATTGACGGCGCATTATAAATGCCATTATTATTATTATTAGGAACGGACCCGGTGTCCGTAGGGCCAGTTTTTAAGTCTGGGGAATTAAGGGAAATGTCAACATTTTACAAATCCACAAGATATGTGGAAAATGGTATTAAGTATTTGAGGGTTGATAAGACCACAATTTATCTGGAGGATTAAACATTTTGGGGCTGGGTTGTTTTGTATATATGTTAATAAGAAAATGTAAATAGCATACCCTTTTATTTTATATTCTTGTATGTATTAGGTATGAAAAAGGAGTGAGTTTGGGACGGACTGCAAAGTCGTACCACTCAAAGGTAAGATATTCCTTGTACTTGGTGATGACTGAAAAGTCACACCATTCCAAATAAATGTATCTTGCTCTGTATGTAATTTTTAAGTCAATTGTATCATGGGTAAGGTTATGACAGAAATGTCATAATCGATTTTTGTCAATTCTCGGACTATGCAGCCCGGGACGGCTGTGTCCTGGTAGGGGGCTCTGTAACAAAAATCGAATTCACCTTTTATTTGTGCGATTCAACATTTTAAAGACTATTCTTGTTTAAATATTAATATTGCGCAAGTCATTTAACTATTAAAATCGCGTAAGTCACTGATTGATAATTTGAATAACCAATCAAATTCTTTACGTCTAGACCAATCAGCATCGTTTAAATCTGGTATATAGATCTCACTTAATCCATTTTATTCACTTCTGAGCCTGATTATTTTATACATTTCAAACACGGGAAAATATTACTAAGTTACATCAGAAGTCCTACTATTTTTTCCTTGGATTACCTCGGTGAGTACTTTAAATAGAATAAGTGGTTTTGTGTGTAATTAAAGTTAAGATATTTTATGAATGAACGATGTCGTCATACGCGTGTAGAGAAAAGCTGTTTCTGTGCTCGTCAGCGATTTTGTGATCCCATGACCATTTTGATTAAAATCTAATTCACAATCCAGTAGTTCATTTTATGGTTTTAGCAACTTTTATAATGTATCTGATATACAAAATGCATTCTTTGTCATTTATACCAAATTTTGTGACTTGTTACCAAGATACAAGCAATTTCTTTAGAAAAGGTCATAGTTATTGTGTAAAGGTCATTTCAGAAGTTATTTTATAGACCGATGGACATGTGCGCGTTCTATGGAAATGCGCTGTGAAATCGTACATGGTTTGGTTGGAAAGCTGATGCCAAAATTGATCATTATATCTTCGGAGTGAAAATTAAGGGATTGTATATTATTTTAATTGTATCGTAACTCATAAAACTTTATTTAAACAGCTGTCTTGGTTAGTTTAAAAACTGACTTAGATTATATTGCCGAATTCAACAGCCTTTCATCGAAGTCCGTATGGATTACCCTTTTACTTGTTAAGATTACAACGATACAGATTTTGTCGTAAATGAAATAATTAGGTTTAAAATCAAAAGGCACCTAGTCAAAATATGATACTTTTGGACTATGTAAATTGGTGTTTATCAGATTTGGCTCGAAATGATTTCACCATGACATTAGGCTACGGTTTGTGAAGTTTGTGGTAAGCTTTAAATAATTAATGATTGATTGCCATTTATTGTGTATGGACATTCCATATTATTGTGTGTGGTTACGGAAACCTTTCTAGGATATCGGAGGCTTATGACCTCTCATGTACTATAAAATTGTACATTCCAAAACAGCCAAATTCTATACATGTTTAGTATTCTGTGATGTCATTGAGTAAGATTGACTACCATTTGGCATCTGAGTCAATTGATCAAGAAGAATGAAGCTCGTGTTATTGTTTACCGTGTAAACCATCATAAATTGTGCAGAATATTGTGAACTGATTTTGTTATTTTAGTGGTTTCAGACTAGATCTTGCCCTTGATTGGCAGGATGAACTTTCATGCATTTATTTTATAGATGTACATATTTGATTGATAAGGACCGTGTGTTGAGCTTATGTTTCCGATGAAGTCCCTAGTAATTGGTTTGGTGAGGGAACTTAGTTGATTAATCAAGCCCATATTCTGGGAATGTGTCATTTAGACTCTCGTAACTTGTCTGTGAATTTAACAATTGACCTGTTTGTGTGAAAACATATGCTTGCTCTGCCCTGTAAGGGGACGCCTGCAATGGATTCCCCGGGTCATGCGTTTTCTGAACTGAACCTGTTATTTTTGGAGAGGCTTTTGAGATATCCTGGTGGCTGAGCTTGTATTTTTCAATGACGTTCCGATCCTACCTTTTATTTTTATAGGCGACCAAGGTAACTAGTCTCCCACGGTACCATATTTGTCAGACATGTATGATTTAAAATTATTGCACCGAGAGGCCATCCTGACTTTCTTGCGGATAGACTGGTAGTTTTGTATGATTATTTATTACTCGATTGCGACATGATCATACTTTAAATTCTCACATTTGATCACAATAGTCTGTTTATTTTCTTGAGCTTTGCTAGCTAGGCAAAGGAAACGTTTTGCCTAAGATTCAATATGAAAAGCGTGATGCGTGTTAGGTATTTATGGAATGCATGATGTTTTGTCATGTTTAGAAAATGCATCAGGAATTGAAACTTAACGCTGATATTCTGTAATTTCTTGCAGCTATCGGGGTGTCGGAGCCAGATTCAAGTGACAAGCAAGTGTTTGGATTGACGTGTAAATCAGGTATACAAATGACTTAAGTAATAAGTAATGTCGTCCGGTCCTTTGGTACTCTTCTTTGTGGCAATGTTGAATTTCTAAGGTTTATTGAACTGAAGAATCCTATGTAACATCCTGATGGGGATGAGGATTTGGTAATGGATAAATAATGTAATTGACTGCTATACAAGAATTGGACCAAGGACCAGGTTTAAGTCAAATGTTTAGGATTAATTCAGGTTTTATGATCAACATTAATAGGCTTTTGTACACGGTTTGAAATTGTTTTGTATATTGTTCTTCATACTATTATTATCATGGTTTGTGATTTGATTATGTAAGTGTTGAATAGAACTTTAAATAAATACCTGGCCAATATATTGAATACAATTTGAGGGCCAATACATTGAAACCTAAATTGAACATTCGTACGATTGTGTTATTTTATAGAGTTTGCCAGGTCGGATATAAATTTATTTGAGCGGCCCTTGTCTACCGAGGCTATACCGTTACAACTCTACCAAACTAATAACTCTACCAAACTAATACGTGAATATTCGGAGATCTGCCATGCCATATTACATTGGAAAGCTCGCAACAAAAACAGGGGAATATATTGTGTGCTCGTCATATTCAACCAGTGACCGCAATGATGAGAATCACATGGTGGCCGGCGAACCTGCCACGAGGGTGTACACTGTACACGCCCCGCTCTCCCCTATACCTCCATGGTTCAATGATCAGGAATATTTCACTGCCGCAAGCGAAGTGCAAAAGGAAGTGTGTACATAGCGTTTAATCGTGGTTCAATATACTAAACTTGAACTCGTACAGCCTTGAACTCCGACACATTACCTTGTGCAAAGATATCGCTATTTAGTATTTACACCGTATTTCTGTACACGTACCTTGAATCAGTGCAGCACACAACACACTACGTAGCAGGACGTACAGTCGAGTCATCACAAAAGTAACTCAGGTAATATAATAAACTTGCTATAAAGGGACACGAAGTAGTAATTTAAAAAATATATAATTTACTTCAAGATGTAATTAATATTGGTCATTTTTGCTGTTGCCACTCACGAAATCACAAATACAGCCTTTATACCCAACATACATGTATCTATATTGTTATGTATGACTGTTTATAGCGCTATATCTGGGGAGCAGATATGGTTTTGAAACCACTGAAACAGATGTGACTAAATCAAGGTCAAGATCAATCAACCACCCAAGTTGGTAGGTAAGGATGTCCACTTAGGTTTTAATTTTATAATGTCATTTCAATCGGTCGTGGGTCCAGTTTCAAAAGTGACAATCATCCTGTAGAAAGAGGTTTGCACACAGATTGACTATCTGTGGTTTGCATTACTGTTTAGAATGATCAGATTCGTGCTTTTCAATAGGGATGAGTGTCACTTTTGAAACTGGACCCACGATCATTGAAATGACAATAGCTCCGCTCCGCAACATCGTATCTCAACTATCGAGGTGTTAGAATACGCAGAACAAAAGTATGCACTTGGTTATTTGCTTCGATTAATGCATACCTTTTCGAGCCGTCATAAACTGGATCATTTTTAAGTGTTTCGATACTTTTTGTGAGCAGATTATAACTCCCTGTGTCAGCCTGGGCCGGGACCGGAAGACCCTTATGCTCCCCAACTCTGTAGATCCGAATATTTGACTTGATGTTTTGAGGTACAAAGAGGCTAGTCATTTTTCTTAATCCTTAGTCTACAGGTGTAAATTGTAAAAATGTACAAATCTCAGTTTTTATCAAAATCATGAGGGCGCAGCCTCCAGCACATCTCTTCGCCTTTTACTCTAATGCTAAAAACATACTAAGGTCGCTTTGCGATTAAATCGCTCCTATGACGAGTTTTACGTCATATAAAAAACCCGATACATCGATCAAGAGATCGCTTGACTGGAAACGACCAGTCGCCACCAGTTGACTTCAGTTCAACTCGAAAGATCGGTCGCTCATGACGTAATGAACACCATACTTTTTCAACCAATGGGGGGAAATTATTTTGCTTCGAAATTAGCATAACCAATCAGCAGCAATTATCCAAGTTTGATGTCGTCTGCGTGTTCGGGAATACCTGCGACTACCGGCGACTTTTGGTCGCACCGAGATACTTTTGGGCTAGCGAGTACTACGCGACCTGTTGCGACCAGCGACCGGCTAGTAAAAGTATAACGCCAATTGGCGTCATTCATGCATGGGGGGGGGGGGGGGGGGGGGGGGGGGGGGGGGGCACGCGAACCCCCTCCCTCACTTTTTGAAGGGCGTTATATTAACGTGCCATCTCCAGAGTTCTAAATTCTTGCTCCTCACATGTAAATACACCTAGCAACAAAAGTCCCTGACCAGGTGCTTTGAGGTTGGCTAATTCAAAATAGATAATCGGTACCAAAAATCTGAGATATACATTAAATGAGCAAATTTCTTCTCCGCAGTTTGATACCACATTCAACAAAATCGAATGGATACTTTTTAAGTTATGGCGGTTTCAATGACCGCGCATAACAACAGCAAAGTTGCACTAGGTATATAGGAAATCATTGATTTGTGTGTGATTACGCACTGTTGGTGTGTGTGTAAAGATAGCAAAGACTTTCATTCTTCACAGCTCACTCCAGACCCATTCATCCAGATAGCACAGAGTTATGACAGTAATCACACACAAATCAACGATGTTTTTAACATTTCGCGCGCTACGCGCATCAAGTTTAGGATATGACGTCATTCAGTTGAATAAACAATCCAGTTACGCTTTTTTTACGTAATAGGGTGGAACTGGTGTTCACCTGGAATAAATACCCTTTGACCCACCCTCTGACAAAGACCCCAGATACGCAAATGCTGCAGTGCCGTAGCCAGAGGAGCGGGGGGGGGGGGGGGGGGGGGGGGGGGGTCGATCGCCCCATTGTCAGTTGAGGTTGGCACTGACCACAATGGGTATTGTCGGTTCAGTTGACAAGGGAATCAATTACTTATTAGAATTATGCGTTCAAATAAATACAAAGATATAAATTCGGTTGAAGCAATTTATGTAGTGGTGAGTGGTGTTGAGAGAAGAAGAGTGAGTGAGTTATAAACAAAAGATGGAAGTCAAGTATAACAGATGTACGATCCTACCCCGGTGCTGATTGTGACACATATCACTTACTACTGGCAGGAAAGATGAGAGCAAAACCAGTCTGTAACAAACACAAGAGAAAACAAGGCAAACTAGATGTGAAAATGCTTAACGACCCAACTACGAAAGCCAAGTTTGAATCTGAGACAGAAAAGCGATTTGAAGCAGAAGCTCTCCTTCAAGACCCATCTAACATAACTCCAGAATCACTATGGATGACTTACAAAACCATCTTATCTGAAACAGCTGAGGAGACACTTGGAAGAGTCAAAATATCCCCAAAGAAACCATGGATCAGCAAAGAAGTGTTGAAACTAGCTGAGGAAAAAAGTCACGCAACGCAAGCAAACCTCACCAGCCAAAGTAGAACGTTATAAAGAAGTGCGTGCTGAAATTCAAAGACGAATCAGAAAGGACAAGGCAGTATGGCTTGAAGAGCAATTAGTGAGGATGTTGAACAAGTTAGTCGCTTCAAATACCTAGGCTCTGTGAAAACCACATCTGCTAGTTGCACAGCTGATATAAGAGCTAGAATCGGAATGGCCAAGGGAAGGATGATAGAACTCCAGGACCTATGGAATGACCGCAACCTCACAACAAACCTTAAAACAAAGATTGTAAAAGGATTAGTATGGAGCGTGCTCCTTTACGGTCTGGAGGGATGGACTCTAACCAAAGCAGATGAAAATCGCATAATGGCTGCTGAAATGTGGAGCTGGAGAAGAATGTTTAGAGTTAATTGGAAGGAGAAAAGAACCAGAATAAGTATCCTGAAAGAACTTGGTGTAAAGAGGCAACTGCTAGGAGAGCTTATCAATAGAAAGCTGGCCTACTTCGGGCACATCATTAGAGGCAGTGGTAGCTTACTGGCACTCCACATCATAGAAGGGAAAGTGGAAGGCAGCAGGAAAAGAGGTCATCAAAGGAAACAATGGTTCGACAACATCAAGGAATGGACTGGTATGACTCCTATAAAGGCCAAGCGTCTGGCACAAGACAGAGTAGCTTGGAGAAAGATGATCCGGAGATGTGATCGTATGGCAGCCAATCGTCACAACTGACGAAGGCCGAAGAAGAAGAAGGAGAGTGGTGTTGATAATTTCTATACATCGAACTGACCAAATCGTGAAATACACGATAGGCAGCGAATTAAGGTAAACGGTTTCAGATGATAGTATATGCCCAAGAATTATGTAGGTGATTTCCAGGAAAGTTGAGGGTGCACTCCCAGTCCGCCGTTAATATTATACTGTACATTCGAACGATATGATTATTTCTATTTTTGGCCATTTTATTCATGTAAAGCGCATTGAAGCTTTGCGTACTGCGCTCTATTAATCCTGTATTATTATTATTATTATTCTTGGGCAGGTTCAAACTCTGAGCTTCAGTATGCAGCAGCGTCACAGTGTATCGCCAGATGGGGGCTGGGGTTGGATGGTAGTAGTTGGCGCTCACTTTATCCAGGTACTGACTTCCGGTGAAGCCTGCGTGTTAGGGTTATTCCTGGTTGAGTGGCTGGAAGAGTTCGAGGAATCAGTATCGGCAACTAGCTGGGCTATAGGTCTTTTACCTTTGCTCACCGGTTTCCTCAGTAAGTATACGAACGCCAAGGGTCTTTCCCCTCAAGTGAAAAAAGGTGCCTTGCCGAAAACAAGACGTAATGTTTTCCCGGTTGAACATGACTAACTGTCATGTAACAACATTGGAAAGAGAACTCGGCTCGTGTGCAAAAACGTACCAAAGACTTCTTAGTCTTACCCAACGAAGATTTCGTGAGCATTACCAGCATGTCTGGATCATTTCTATCACATGACCAGTGGTCTTCAGTCTCTAGCTATATCTACATAGACATAATTGCAATATAAGATTTGAAAAATGAGCTGGAAAATGAGGTCAGCTGCAACAGCGTCGAACATTCTCAGCGTACACTTCAGGTTTAACATAATACAATGTCGGAACGCCATGATGGGTCCTTTTTTCTGGGGGGGAGGGGGTAGACGCTTTGGTTGTCCTTCTTTAATCAGATTGGGTAAAGTTATAATAACATCAAACACGTTTTTGCGATAACATTGTTATAACGTAAAACTACCACCGTACACAAAACTTCCATTTTAAACCAATGGGGGGGGGGGGGGGGGGGGGGGGGGTGCCACCTTGCTTGATTGATTGTTTAACTCGGTAAGTTACATGTGTCCAAGGTGTCCAATACAGTATCTTGCTTGAGTATTAAAGTATCGACGACATATCTTCGTCGCCAAATTGCGGCAAGGCCTTCATTCTTAATCATTTTGTTTCCTTACACATATCAGGTCCTATTTCAAATGTTCTGGCGACTCGATTCGGTCATCGACAGGTCTGCTGCATCGGGGCAGTGTTAGCATCTTTAGGGGCGTTGATATCAGCATTTGCTGAGAGTCTTACACATCTTTATCTATCGTTTGGCGTTCTCCTAGGTATGTACAACGCGACCCAGGGATACATACAAATATTTGGTGTACATATATGTAAGCTGTCAAGGTCATCTCCTTTCCAGGTTCTCCTAGCCCAAGTATCCCATGCTTTTAGAATGTCATATAATCCCATATTTTTGGAATTTCAACCATTGTAACCCAAAGACACCTGAGGAAAAGTTAGAAAAGTGTTTGCAAACTTTCATTCAAAGAATCTTTGCACACATTATATCCTTGGACAGGCTCCCTGGTTTTGTTACGTTCTATTACCATGATTACCGAATGCCCAGGGTTCGGCAGTCTTTCAGCCGTATCGATGTCATACCCGAGTGTCCTTTCCAATGGGGGGGGGGGGGGGGGGGGGTGTCATCCGCCACCAGGCGAGATTTATGAATCTCATAGAGCATATAGTCATGGTTCCATTACGTGTTTCCTACCTTAAATAAACTGACGCCCGTTATTAGGACCAAATTACTGGTCATTCACTGAATGTTTTTGTTTTATTACAGGTGTTGGCGTCGGGTTTATATACGCGCCGTCTGTTATGATAGTCGGTGTTTATTTCAATTCCAGATTCACTCTAGCCAATGCCCTGTCATTTGCTGGTGTCGGATTAGGGCAGATGGTGTTTCCTCCTCTCACTACAGCACTCATATCATATTACGGATGGAGAGGAACGCTGTTCATCTTTGCAGCGCTAAACATGAACTTGTTGGCCTGTAGTTGCCTCTTTCGGCCTCTTCCAAAACTCCAAAATGATTATCTACCTCACCATGCTAACGAAGGAGACAAAAAATCTGCGAAGAATAGTCACGGTGAGGAAGATATTGAATTAAAGGCAGGACTCAAGGCTGAACTTGGTGATGATCAGAGTGTTACAAATGTTGCAGAAGAGACTGGTGGTACAGCCTCTCAACTGAGCATCTGCTGCAGAAGAACATCCACTGCAACTGGTATACCAGAGCTGTGTCGCACATCACATTTTCCAGTAGCTCTGTACACATCATTCACTATTGGTGTGGTGATGTACTGCGGTAGCGTGTATCTAGTACCGAGAGCTATTCAACTCGGCTACCAAAAAGGGCAGTCGGCTTTATTACTATCGTTGTTCGGAATTGGTAGCCTTCTTGGACGTTTCCTTCACGGAGTGGTGATAGACTTGAAACTAATATCGACACAAATGGGTTTTGTATTATGTCTGGCTGCCACATCAGCCGAACTGTTATTGACACCCTTATCGAGTAATTTTGTAATGCTCGGGTTCTTTTCATTCACTTTTGGGTTTACAATGGGTGTGCTGGCGTCATTGGTCTACGTTATATCCCGGGAAGTGTCTCCAACTCAGTTTTTGGCGCCCGTTCTGGGGTTCACTGTACTAACATTCGCTGCCGGCAATGGATTTGGGACATTACTTGGTGGTAAGTTTCATCTAAGATTCGTACACTTTCTTTGCGCACTTCAGACGATGTTAGAATTGGAACAAATTGCGTTTACTTCCGACTACGTCACACAATTTAGGCATACCATGCGCCTTTTTAGCTGCTCACGCCAACCTTTAAGAAACCATTTCATTCTCTGTGATTAACTTATGGGAATATTGAGCATTTTCCGGCATCTTAAGGTAATTTTGAATTGTTGGTGTAAAACGTGCATTCTCAGCAACGGTGGTAATTATTTTTTGTCTTTCTTGGCAACTTAATAATAATAATAATAATAATAATAATTAGTATTTATATAGCGCCTTTTCCAAATGGCTCAAAGCGCTGTGATTTTGCTGCTGGTGAATCATCAGAATCATGTCGCATCAACTAGGGTGCTGCCAATTTCTAGCGCAAACCTATCCGCAGTTAGATTGTAACATCCACCATTTTTCAATGCAGCTCCCCAAATACCTTTGGGTCAAGGAAGTTTTTTTGATAACCGAAACAACTGATCACAGATTTTGAAAGCAGGAGGAAACCGGAGAGCCCGGAGAAAACCTGCGAGAGCGTGTATGGATCGTGATAAACCAAATGCACATAAAGCCCGGCCGCGGTCGTGCACAGAATTGACCCGGGTTTTATTGGTGCAAGGCGAGAGAACTAACCGCTGCGCCAACACGCTCTCCCACTAAATGCACCATCAACTTAAATATTTTAAACTTCGACATAAAACATATTTATATATGATATTCTTGATATTCAGTTGCCAGCGGCTGCTGTTTGTGTTTTTTTTCTCCAATTTGGTAGCCTGATGTGCTTGTTCTTCGAATAAATATCTCAACAACATTTTGTCATAACAATTCTGATACACTATATACATGTACATTATTGGTAATTGCTCCTTTTCCGTCATCGATAGCTTAGTTTAGTTATGTGATTATATACAGCTCGTCACCTTTCACGGATCCGGTCATTATCTGTACGGTATTAAATAAATGGGTTCAGTAGGTTCGTGATGAGTTATGAATAATCGTATTTGATGATGGGATTAGTTACAGTTCGAGACATGTCCGTGATTGACTTGTTTCTCCCTGTCACCGATGGATTAGGGGGAGCGTGTTGGCGCAGCGGATTGTTCCCTCGCTTTGCACCAATGAAACCCGAGTCAATTCTGTGCACGACCGCGGGCTTTATGTGCATTTGGATAATCACGATCCATGCACGCTCTCGCAGGTTTTCTCCGGGTTCTCCGGTTTCCTCCTGCTTTCAAAATCGGTGATCAGTTGTTTCGGTTATCAAAAACTTCCTTGACCCAATGGTATTTGGTATTTGGGGAGCTGCATTAAAAATGGTGGATGTTACAATCTAAGTGCGGATAGGTTTGCGCTAGAAATTGGCAGCACCCTAGTTGATGCGACCTGATTCTGATTATTCACCAACAGCGCTTTGAATCCGTTGGGAAAAGGCGCTGTATAAATACTGATTATTATGATTATTATTATTATTATTATTTAGTGATGGGATTATTTACAGCTCGTCACCTTTCACGGAGCGGTATTAAATAAAAGGGGGTCAGTAAGTCCGTGATAGGTTCCAAGTTATGTATAACCATATTTAGCGATGGGATTATTTACAGCTCGTGACCTTTCACCGAGTAGGTCATCACACTACGAGCTGTATATGATCACATAGGCCTATTTACGCCATCAGCGGCAGAAATGCGGTAATTACGACATCAAATCAACAATTCAATGATTATGATGTTTTTGTAATCTGTGCTTTCAGGTTGGATATTTGACGCCACTGGCAACTATGGACACGTCTTCTATACCATTGGGGGAGCAATGAGCTTGGCTACACTTATATTTATACCTACGCTACGTTGGTTAAACAATCATAAGGCTCAAACTACAATGGAGTGAAGAACGTCTTCTATACCATTGGGGGAGCAATGAGCTTGGCTACACTTATATTTCTACCTACGCTACGTTGGTTAAACAAACATAAGGCTCAAACTACAATGGAGTGAAGAGACACAGTGGGAAATATCTGTTTATGCTGAAAACATACTAAGGTCGCTTCACGATAGTCGCTCTTTTGACCAGTTTTACGTCTTATTGAAACACCCGATAAATCGATCAAGAGATTGCTTGACTGGAAACGACCGGTCGCGGCTAGTTGACTTCATTTCAACTCGAAAGATCGGTCGCTCATGACGTAATGAACACCGTACTTTTTCAACCAATTGGGGGGGGGGGGGGGGGGGGGGTATTTTGCCTCGAAATTAGCATAAACAATCAGCAACCGGCCATTATATCAAAACATCGTCTGCGTGACTCGGCCTATGTGCGACCTATGGCGACCAAAGGTCGCACCGAGATACTTTTGAGCTAGCGAGTGTGCCGCGACCTGTTACGACCAGCGACCGGCTAGTATGATTCGAGCATATTATTAGTCAAGAGATGACAATATCACAAGCCTCGAATATGGAATCATCTTATATTTATTCTACATCTTGTATCAAGTGCATACACTTTATTCCCGTGGGGAGAGCACACCTCTCGCGAGCGCATTTGACAGTGTGTAACACTACTCGTGACCATATATGACCAATGCGCCTATCACATGAATTATGTATGCTACGTTGATATTAATTCCATACAAGATTGCCAAGATGTTCTTCTCCAGTTAAACATCGGGTATCAGTAGTTTGAATACAAGCTTTTGTCTCCAAAACTATTTTTTTAAATATATTTGATTATACAGTCTTCAATTTAAGACAATAACACAATAAAAGGCTGAGCAGACTCCACAATGCTCGAACGCTTTGCGCTCTCACACATGCGTAGTAGCGCCACCACAACAAAATGACGCAGCCTGATTGGTCAACGGTGGTCAACGCTTGCGCTCAGCGTTGGAGCTTTATGGAGTCTGCTGAGCCCTTGATCCCACTCGGTGGAACAGTATTATGCACTTGCAACCAACAGAAAACACTTGGAACACATTGAAATATATAGTGTTAGTGTAACAGGCTCTTTCATCATGCATATTAATAATTAGCCATGTTTGAAAATGTTTCTTTCAGTCACATTTTGAGGTGGACACATTTCATTATGTGCTGGTATCTGTCTCAGTAGATGGTTTGGATGGTACATGTAGCTGATGTGATTGCTGCTGTTTTACACACTGGCAATGTTGCATAAACACTTGTTGCTGTAGAAGTACTGATACCTGAGCTTCCAATTGAAAAAGTCTGGTCAGCAAAATATTCATTACTCCAGGAATCATGATGCGAGTAGCCCTGGTCACGATGGGCCCCACGTTGGGCGCCAATGTAAAAGAGTTGGGTTTTTACAATAACAAAACTGTAGATGAAGAGGGGTGGGGCTTTTACAATAATTATATAGATGAACTTGACGACAGCATAAAATATAAAACTTAGACGACGATGTACACACACTATGCAATTTAATAATCCGATCAGATATAATAAAACATAAAACAAACGATGGTTGAACTTGTAGACATACACAGACAATTGTAGAAACAGGGAAACACAGACAATCCCAGCATTTACTTAGGTTGTAAGTAGTGCTGGTAACATAAATGGTGGATGTGGACAGGCCCAGCGATGGAGAGTGCTGCCTTGATGAAGAGCAGTGTGGAACTGTAGCACATGGGGGGATGCATTGGGGAGATAGGCAGGAAGTAAACAAGGTCACATGTGGTAGACAGTAAACACACAGGTCAAGTCAGAGTATAGGGTCATGGTGTTACTAGGCAGATGACTGGTGCCAGCCAGGGATGGACAGAGGGAGTACAGACAGGTTCAAAACATAGAAACAAATAATATAGTTATGATAATAGAGCGAGTAATTAAAACCATTTTGATGATCAAAACTGCTAATGATCAAATGTGCCGAAAATAAAACAAAGGGCTGAAAATAGTAATATGACACAGAAGATTAAAATGACAACCATGATTTTAAACATGATTATGATGAAATACAAGAAACATTTTCAAACATGGCTAATGATTAATATATGCATGATGAAAGAGCCTGTTACAAAACTGCTGACTGTTATGGTGTATACAAAATACAGCATTATAGACTGTAATGGAGTATAGAATCGCTGGAGAGGAACATTTTTACAGGTTGAAATAAGGTTATTGTTTGGACGTGTCATTTATCTAACATAATTGAAAATACAGATGTGAATTATCTGTATGTTCCCTGGTACATTAATCAGGTTTGTTGCTATTGTTACTTGTTAATTAGTTTACTTTGATTTGACTACGAACTGCTGACTGTTATGGTGTATACAAAATACAGCATTATAGACTGTAATGGAGTATAGAATCGCTGGAGAGGAGCATTTTTACAGGTTGAAATAAGGTTATTAATTGTTTGGACGTGTCATTTATCTGACATTGAAAATACAGATGTGAATTATCTGTATGTTCTGGTTTGTTGCTATAGTTACTTATAAATAAATTTACTTTGTATTTACTACGACACCTTAGCTAAATGTCGTGGATGTAACCTAAATGGCGAGTTGTGTAGGGGGTGAGTTGATGTGTGGAGAGTTGTTGGGCGAGTTGTGAACGGGTGAGTTGATGTGTGGAGTGAGTTGTGGGGAGAGTTGTGGAGCGAGTTGTACAGTGATTTTAGACTGGTATTCAGGTTAAGAGTTCAATTGGTTCACCATTTACGACTGGTATTCAGGTTAAGAGTTCAATTGGTTCATCATTAAAACTGTCAAAGCCAACCTCTTAATAGCTTGTGGCATGTAGTTTAATGGGGTTAAACTGTCACACAAGCCAACCTCGTTATAATCTTAACATGTGGTATAGTTTTGTAGAGTTTACTGGGGTTAAAACTCTTTAACCTGTTGCCCATAGTTGGGTAGTTTAATGAAATACCCACCAATCCTCCCCGACCTTTGATTTTGGTGGTCTCCATTTCCTCATCAATACTCAATTTTGATGATAAAACACACAGCTTCACTGTGCATTTCTTTCAGTGTTCACTGCTCTTTCGGCAGTCCTCACTAAGTCAAGGTCAGAATGTTGCTGTTTTATCAGCTCTACGCGCGTTATCACATCCCGACTATCCTGATTTACCCCATTCTCACCCAGTGCTTCATTTTTTAACCCTTTGGTGAAAATGTCTTTTCAAAATTGTACATGTATTCATTTATAGAGGTGCACACTCTTCACGATTACATGTACTTTGTTATCCTTGGATCGTCATCCAATATGGGACCTTCCCCCATTTTAACTTCCTCATCAGTGCCACGTGTAGAATCAGTCCATTGATCAACATGGGCTATTCTACTTATCGCACGAGTACCCGCACATGATGGGAATATAACATCATTGAAAAATTCTTTGTCTTCAAAGCAAGGTTTGTCAGATACAATTGGCTCCACAGGCAGTACCCTATCGCCTGCTAAATTATTCCCCAAAAGTATGTCAACTCCTTTAATAGGAAAGTTCTTTCCGAACACCTACCTAGAACAACTGACCCTGACACCAAACCCGACTTTATTGTGACTCTATGAAAGGGAACCTTCACCACCTCCATATCAATACCTTACTACAAGCACATGGTTTCCTGTGGCACATTGTTCATCAAATTTTAGGATCCCCTCCAATATCATACTCTATCCCGAACATGTATCCCTCACAATTTTGATTGGGACTTCCCCATGATTCGTATCCAATATCATACTCTGTCCCGAACATGTATCCCTTAAACTTCAATGGGACTTCCCCATGCTTCGTACCCAAAGACACTATGCCCTCACTGAGAAATGGTCTGAATTTCCCACTGACTTCATCAGTGTGATATTTAAATTCAGTTCCTGAAGGTTTTACCCTCCCACAACATTATCACATTGTTTACCCAATTTCGTGGCACAGCCGACTTCCTTTTACAGAGTATCACTAACTTTACAGTCAGCTTTTTTATGACCAGGCTTTCCACACTTGTAACAATTAAACACTGGCCTACCAGAATAATCCCGGTCAGTGTTTTTGTCTTCCCCAGTGTTATTCTTCTGGCCATTTTCACTGTTTGAGTGAAATTTCCCTGAACCTGGCCTATATTGATTTTGTTTTTGTCCCGTCAACTTCCATTTGTGGTTCATGTAGTACTGGTCTGCTTTTGTAGCTGCGTCATGAATATTAACAACTTTATTTTCTTCCAAATATGTTTTAATGTCTCCCTGAACACAGTTCCTAAACTGTTCAATCAAAACAAGCTGTCTCAGCTTGTCATAACTGTTACCAATTTCTTTGGCCATGACCCACTGATCAAACAATTGTTCTTGTTTTCTTGCAAATTCCACATGTGTTTGAGTTTCACCAGATTTTCTTTCATCTCTAAATGTGTGCCTATAATACTCAGGAACAAATTGGTAACCCTTCAGAATGTGATGCTTCACATATCCATAATTATTGCATTGATCAAGACTGAAGCTAGCATATATATCACGAGCTTTACCAATGAATTTATGTTGAACCAAAATTGCCCAATGATCTTCTGGCCAAGTATGCAACATTGCCGTTTTCTCAAAGTGTTGAAAAAACTGATCAATTTCAACTTCTCTGAATTCTGGTACCAGTTTCATATATCTAGTAACATCAAACACTACCTTTTTGTTTTCCTGCTTGAACTTGTTTTCCAAATCTTTGATTTTCAATTCCATGTGTTCTCAGTTTCCATCTCCTTCAATTTCAAGTCATGTTCAAATTCCATTTGTTTCAATGTGATTTGAAGTTTCATTTCAAATTCACTAGTTGGTGTTTCTTCTATCTCAACTTTCTTATTCAAAATTGATACATCAAATTTCTTTGACGTCACAAAGTATTCAATCAATTTGTTCTTGAACACCTGTTTTCTTTCACCAGGTTTGATTTTGATGCCTACATGTTCCGCAAGAACTTGCAACCAGGCTTTCTTGAATGAATCAAATTGTTCAAACTCACCACTTTCAATGAAACTCTCTGGATTGAACGACATTTTGTTTACTTTTTTCACTTGAACACACACTACTGAATGAATATTACAATTTCATTGCATGCCATAGGTCTCCATTTGTAAATTGTATGAGTTAACTGTAAATTGTATAGTTAACCAGTTGGAGGCCTATTACAAATAGGCCTTACCTACTTAAGCAATGGGCACATTGTTATTACATAACAGTACATTATATCAAAGTCAATGTTAAACACAATATTGTTTTCACATTTATATAAACACACTTGCGAGAGGTTGCGAGTTTCGGTTCTCAAAGTTATTCGGTTCTCAAAGTTATTTTGATAATTGAGAATATCTCGGACACGAGCCCCCAATTTGTTACGACCACGACTCAGAAAGCCATAACAAACGTCAAGATGACAGACTAAATATCAAGATGCATATCAAATCAACATAGTTTCCATAATCTCAATCTATTGCGAGATTAAATCAGTTTATTGCCTTAGCAAGCACATCAACAAGTGGTTTATATAACATGTTTAACAAAATATCACACATATAAATAATAATGCAATTGCAAGGATATATCACAAATTACCCCCCAGAGCTCTGGTTAATAAATGTTGCTAGCATGCGAGTATGGCGAACATCTAGCCGTGGCATGCCATTGAATTGATGCGTAGGTTATTGTGAACCTTTCTCGATGCGTAGACGGAAGAGTTGAGAGTTCTTATACTTTGCAACTGCTGCGTAAACACAATCAACGCTATTCTTTGCGTAGAAGGGACAGGGGACAGGGGACAGGGGCATACGTATGACGACAGGACAGCTACAGTTCCAACTTATTATAGATAATATTTCATCATCGTTGCTGCTTGCAAGATGACGTGTCAATGGGTCACCATTTAGATTACCGGTACAGTTCGACCAGTTTATCAGCGACAGTTTACAAATCAATATTACGGTACCTTACCGGTACAGTTCATCACCATGTTGTACACAAGATGATGGAGTAACATTCCGTTACATTACCAGTTCAGTGTGGCCCTGCACACATGGCTCCATGATGATATTTTCAGCCATTTCAGCTAACGTAAATGCCACACAATGTTGTCAAGATGGCCGCCTAGCTTACAGAGGCTGTTTTCCCATGATGCAATCAGTCTCATTAATATTCAGTCCCATCATGCAACAGTCTCATCAATATTCAGTCATTAATAGTGAGTCTCATTAATATACAGTCACTATTAGTGAGCCCTCTATTCTGTAGACATTCATTACATTAGTGATGGCGCTATCACTATTTAATGGTATACACAGGTGCTGTAACAAGACCCCCTCTTCAACATTGTACGAATAACACAGAGAACCCCTCTTCTCTTCAACAATAGCTGTACGAATTACAGGACAGGAAAATAAGGGTCTCAGGAACTGATTTTTTTTTTTCAAAAAAGGAAGTCTTGAGAACTGGCCTATAGGTCAATTTTGATTAGCAACAAATAAAAAGATGAAAACAGACAAAAATGAGGACAAACCGAATGCAATTAGGTGAAATGGCACATTGCTGAATAGTATAGGCTAAAATTCAGCTCGAATATAATTGAAAAAGAGGAAATCCGCTAAAAGGACTCACACCCCCTTAATATATAGGAGAACCCCGTGACCATCTTAAGATTCGATATACAAAACAAAATCTGGGTAATGCATGTGCACTACTAGTGGGATTCCTCCTCCCCCTTCCGATCACAGGCATGCCACTCCCGCCCCAAATGCGGTAATTACAAGTAAAGACCCGGGGGGGGGGGGGGGGGGTAAATCATCCAACATGCAGGTGGGAGCGCGAGCGCGGAGCGAGATTTATGACACGCGTGCGTTATCCAAGTGTGCAGAGTCTATCAGATCTGACAACACCAAATTTTGTGCGTGGTAAGGGTTAAATTTGGAAACCTTAAATTTTGTTTAATAGCCACGTGGGTTCGTCTGCAGGGCAGAACCATGCGTTTTCGGCTCAGTAACGCGAACCAATGACACGGGACGAATACTAAAGTTTACAGTTTATTTTCGCTCTCCTTCTTACAGCATCTGTTACACAATATATATATCACAACGTCGGTTTTATTTTACAACATCCAAAAACAATTACAACTAGCAAAACTTTAATATAAGATTGGGTCAAGGGTCTAAGTCTCAACTGTCTTGGTCAAATGTTTTACAATGGTCCGTCCTACTACTTCCACAACAACCTCAAGTCGACCCCGACCTGACCTGACCTGGCCTTGTAACACAAGGTAAACACCTATGGAAGATAAAAGTACCGTTAATTTCCATACATACAATTTTAATGGTCAAAATACCATTACCGTTACATAAGATAATATTAACAACTATTTTTAAGTAAGACATGGGTGATCTGAAAGCGAGGACTGCCCGTTGGTTATTGCACTCCTCGCCCGTCTGTTCCTGCTCTCATAGCCCGTCCATTCCTGCTGAAAGTATTAGCTCTTTTTCGGCATCTCTCTTCACCGTTCAATTCCCGGAGTTTGCTCTGCATCTCCCAGTATCTCCTAGCATCTCCTGACATCTCCGAGCATCTCCTAGCATCTCCTAGCATCTCCTGGCATCTCCTAGCATCTCCTGGCATCTCCTGGCATTTCCTGGCATCTCTTGGCATCTCTTACCACCTCCTAACATCTCCTAGCATCTCCTGGTATCTCCTGGCATCTCTTAACACCTCTTGGCATCTCCTGACGTCGGCGCATTCATTCGCTGGACAGATCACCACTATCTTATCTTACCTGGTGTTATAACTGACCTAAACAATACGATATGCATAGGCTTTACACTCAGCTTGACCCCCCCCCCCCAAAAAAAAAGTAAGATGATTGTTTTTGCCTTACCCAACTTTTTAACTCAACTCACCCCCCATCGATCATTACCATCGCATTGGGTTGAGATTTACATAATATAAATATAAATACAATAACAATAGAGGCCTACGTGTTGTATTGCACGCACTAAGGAGGTAAGTATAATAAGCCTTAAGATTTCCCTCGTTATTATTGAGAACAACTATTAATTATGTCATAACGAGTTCCAAATATTTCCAACATCTCAAATAATACGGGCAACTCAACTGCACTATGTCCTATACTTTACTGATCTACTAATTTAGAATGACAATAATTTGCCTAGGTTATCCGCTTTCATGAATTTCGACGAAATAACTCATGCACGGACTCCATTGGGAAGTATGACTCACATTTACATAATGCACCTTTATAGAATCTTAAACTACACATTTGCATCGAATATTTGTCTTAAGCACACAATATCAAAAATAATTATAGTAATTACCTATGGCTATGGGTATTTACTACAAGATGATGATCGTCTGACTCCACTCTGCTACCAATGCTCTGCCTACAAGGATAACACACAGCACAATCTGAATGTCTCATTTTTGTATACAATCAAAACAATCCAATCGCGCCATTATGCACCAACCTACTAAAATACTACGCATTGAATTAACTCAACATGCCGACTATAATTGTCATTGTACAAATGTTTCACTCGTCGTCACCCATACTCATGCAATTTGATACAGCGAATATTTTTGGAACACTCTGTAATGATCAACGCGCCCAAATTCACTTTATAAAACATCCAAGCACACCGCGCCGCTAGAACTCGCCGCTTCTGAAAGATCAAACGCCGCCGACAGATGGTGTTTGTATTGACACGATACGCTAATTAACTGCGTGCATTGGTACCGTTTACACACACAAGTCTGATAATTTCGAATACTTCCAACACTCCAAAAACTGCCCAAAATCCTTCCAAACTTGCAAATCAGGGCTAGATTATGGTCACGCACAACGCTATACGACATATCATCATTCACAATCGACTTTTTGAAGTAATCTGACATAATCAAAACGAGAAATTTAGGGTATCAAAATGCTATGTCAAAATGATGAAAATTAGAAAATGGAAAACCGCTGTATCCGTTGTCACATGTAAAGTGAATGGCGAATCATTTTATAATGTTCTGTTTCAACTCGAGCATCACCAACCAATATGGCGGGGAGAATGATTAGGGCGTAAACCGACGCTAATTTTAGCGCTCCTGATTGGCTCAGAGTTGTCAGGTGACGGCCGCGCAGCAGTGATAAGGTCAACAATGAGTAAACCGGCGCCAATCACTACGCGCATTACCAAAAATAGGTCTTAAGGGGATTCCAACCGTTTTCAATAATTAAATAATCAAAATACAGCCAAAACCTATAATAAAAGCGATTCCCGCTACACAGGCAAGTGGCCTTCCAAGGCAACACCAATGTTGCGAATATTTTGGACTCTGAGAATATCAAACCCCAGTGATATACCCATTCCTCCCACTCCAATATTGACAATTGACTAAACATCGAAAATTCGGGGGTTTAACTCCGTAGAAAGTCAAGTTCCATACACGTGTTGTCATAAAAAAAACTTCCACATTTTAATCTTAGTGCCACCCCTAACTTTAATTTTAAGGTTGGTGTCAACCCTGTTTGGCGCCAAATTTATCAAGCACTGTAACTTTTAAATTATCTATATACTAATTTTCGGAACATGGCTTTATTAGATAGTTCAATATGATTTTACACTCGCGTCCCTCTTCAAATGAAAAAGCGTGGTAATTGCGCCTCTAATAGCTAATTAGATAGATCAATGCCCGGTTTTTTCCCATTTTCAGACATGCGCAGAAAGGATCACATGTGAAAATCCGAAATGTTGAATTTCTTTTACTCCGGTAGTTACTGGTCGGACACAAATTGTGGTTTTCGGAATGAGTGATGACATATGGTCTTCACCCAAAATATTTTCTTCAGGGATATAGCTACATTTCTGTATATGCGGCTGTTTGTTATTCTTAAAGAACGCATAGTAACAAGCATTTATTATACGGGACTATACGTCCAACAAATTAAAATATTTTACGAAATTTTCTAAATGTAAACAAAAACTCTTACGCAGATCTTAAAGTGACACTTTCACATTAATAACATAGATGAACGCGGAGTTTGCTAACGATAAAGAAACTGGCGGTACCATACCAACCGTTGTTGTTGCTGCGCGACCGCGTTTAACATGGTGCACGCGATTCGACGCACACGTAATGACGCAGACAAAGTGTGTACGCGTTTATGGCGCAAACTGTACATTGTAAACGGGGCATGCAGTGAAAGCAGGCAGTCCGTACGGTTGCTCCGCGGTGCATACCGTACAGTACAATAAAATGTAACGAGAGCAAGACACAAACAAAACA
>CM069455.1:3296849-3396840 GCA_035610835.1 Ophiura sarsii
ATACAGATGTGAATTATCTGTATGTTCTGGTTTGTTGCTATAGTTACTTATAAATAAATTTACTTTGTATTTACTACGACACCTTAGCTAAATGTCGTGGATGTAACCTAAATGGCGAGTTGTGTAGGGGGTGAGTTGATGTGTGGAGAGTTGTTGGGCGAGTTGTGAACGGGTGAGTTGATGTGTGGAGTGAGTTGTGGGGAGAGTTGTGGAGCGAGTTGTACAGTGATTTTAGACTGGTATTCAGGTTAAGAGTTCAATTGGTTCACCATTTACGACTGGTATTCAGGTTAAGAGTTCAATTGGTTCATCATTAAAACTGTCAAAGCCAACCTCTTAATAGCTTGTGGCATGTAGTTTAATGGGGTTAAACTGTCACACAAGCCAACCTCGTTATAATCTTAACATGTGGTATAGTTTTGTAGAGTTTACTGGGGTTAAAACTCTTTAACCTGTTGCCCATAGTTGGGTAGTTTAATGAAATACCCACCAATCCTCCCCGACCTTTGATTTTGGTGGTCTCCATTTCCTCATCAATACTCAATTTTGATGATAAAACACACAGCTTCACTGTGCATTTCTTTCAGTGTTCACTGCTCTTTCGGCAGTCCTCACTAAGTCAAGGTCAGAATGTTGCTGTTTTATCAGCTCTACGCGCGTTATCACATCCCGACTATCCTGATTTACCCCATTCTCACCCAGTGCTTCATTTTTTAACCCTTTGGTGAAAATGTCTTTTCAAAATTGTACATGTATTCATTTATAGAGGTGCACACTCTTCACGATTACATGTACTTTGTTATCCTTGGATCGTCATCCAATATGGGACCTTCCCCCATTTTAACTTCCTCATCAGTGCCACGTGTAGAATCAGTCCATTGATCAACATGGGCTATTCTACTTATCGCACGAGTACCCGCACATGATGGGAATATAACATCATTGAAAAATTCTTTGTCTTCAAAGCAAGGTTTGTCAGATACAATTGGCTCCACAGGCAGTACCCTATCGCCTGCTAAATTATTCCCCAAAAGTATGTCAACTCCTTTAATAGGAAAGTTCTTTCCGAACACCTACCTAGAACAACTGACCCTGACACCAAACCCGACTTTATTGTGACTCTATGAAAGGGAACCTTCACCACCTCCATATCAATACCTTACTACAAGCACATGGTTTCCTGTGGCACATTGTTCATCAAATTTTAGGATCCCCTCCAATATCATACTCTATCCCGAACATGTATCCCTCACAATTTTGATTGGGACTTCCCCATGATTCGTATCCAATATCATACTCTGTCCCGAACATGTATCCCTTAAACTTCAATGGGACTTCCCCATGCTTCGTACCCAAAGACACTATGCCCTCACTGAGAAATGGTCTGAATTTCCCACTGACTTCATCAGTGTGATATTTAAATTCAGTTCCTGAAGGTTTTACCCTCCCACAACATTATCACATTGTTTACCCAATTTCGTGGCACAGCCGACTTCCTTTTACAGAGTATCACTAACTTTACAGTCAGCTTTTTTATGACCAGGCTTTCCACACTTGTAACAATTAAACACTGGCCTACCAGAATAATCCCGGTCAGTGTTTTTGTCTTCCCCAGTGTTATTCTTCTGGCCATTTTCACTGTTTGAGTGAAATTTCCCTGAACCTGGCCTATATTGATTTTGTTTTTGTCCCGTCAACTTCCATTTGTGGTTCATGTAGTACTGGTCTGCTTTTGTAGCTGCGTCATGAATATTAACAACTTTATTTTCTTCCAAATATGTTTTAATGTCTCCCTGAACACAGTTCCTAAACTGTTCAATCAAAACAAGCTGTCTCAGCTTGTCATAACTGTTACCAATTTCTTTGGCCATGACCCACTGATCAAACAATTGTTCTTGTTTTCTTGCAAATTCCACATGTGTTTGAGTTTCACCAGATTTTCTTTCATCTCTAAATGTGTGCCTATAATACTCAGGAACAAATTGGTAACCCTTCAGAATGTGATGCTTCACATATCCATAATTATTGCATTGATCAAGACTGAAGCTAGCATATATATCACGAGCTTTACCAATGAATTTATGTTGAACCAAAATTGCCCAATGATCTTCTGGCCAAGTATGCAACATTGCCGTTTTCTCAAAGTGTTGAAAAAACTGATCAATTTCAACTTCTCTGAATTCTGGTACCAGTTTCATATATCTAGTAACATCAAACACTACCTTTTTGTTTTCCTGCTTGAACTTGTTTTCCAAATCTTTGATTTTCAATTCCATGTGTTCTCAGTTTCCATCTCCTTCAATTTCAAGTCATGTTCAAATTCCATTTGTTTCAATGTGATTTGAAGTTTCATTTCAAATTCACTAGTTGGTGTTTCTTCTATCTCAACTTTCTTATTCAAAATTGATACATCAAATTTCTTTGACGTCACAAAGTATTCAATCAATTTGTTCTTGAACACCTGTTTTCTTTCACCAGGTTTGATTTTGATGCCTACATGTTCCGCAAGAACTTGCAACCAGGCTTTCTTGAATGAATCAAATTGTTCAAACTCACCACTTTCAATGAAACTCTCTGGATTGAACGACATTTTGTTTACTTTTTTCACTTGAACACACACTACTGAATGAATATTACAATTTCATTGCATGCCATAGGTCTCCATTTGTAAATTGTATGAGTTAACTGTAAATTGTATAGTTAACCAGTTGGAGGCCTATTACAAATAGGCCTTACCTACTTAAGCAATGGGCACATTGTTATTACATAACAGTACATTATATCAAAGTCAATGTTAAACACAATATTGTTTTCACATTTATATAAACACACTTGCGAGAGGTTGCGAGTTTCGGTTCTCAAAGTTATTCGGTTCTCAAAGTTATTTTGATAATTGAGAATATCTCGGACACGAGCCCCCAATTTGTTACGACCACGACTCAGAAAGCCATAACAAACGTCAAGATGACAGACTAAATATCAAGATGCATATCAAATCAACATAGTTTCCATAATCTCAATCTATTGCGAGATTAAATCAGTTTATTGCCTTAGCAAGCACATCAACAAGTGGTTTATATAACATGTTTAACAAAATATCACACATATAAATAATAATGCAATTGCAAGGATATATCACAAATTACCCCCCAGAGCTCTGGTTAATAAATGTTGCTAGCATGCGAGTATGGCGAACATCTAGCCGTGGCATGCCATTGAATTGATGCGTAGGTTATTGTGAACCTTTCTCGATGCGTAGACGGAAGAGTTGAGAGTTCTTATACTTTGCAACTGCTGCGTAAACACAATCAACGCTATTCTTTGCGTAGAAGGGACAGGGGACAGGGGACAGGGGCATACGTATGACGACAGGACAGCTACAGTTCCAACTTATTATAGATAATATTTCATCATCGTTGCTGCTTGCAAGATGACGTGTCAATGGGTCACCATTTAGATTACCGGTACAGTTCGACCAGTTTATCAGCGACAGTTTACAAATCAATATTACGGTACCTTACCGGTACAGTTCATCACCATGTTGTACACAAGATGATGGAGTAACATTCCGTTACATTACCAGTTCAGTGTGGCCCTGCACACATGGCTCCATGATGATATTTTCAGCCATTTCAGCTAACGTAAATGCCACACAATGTTGTCAAGATGGCCGCCTAGCTTACAGAGGCTGTTTTCCCATGATGCAATCAGTCTCATTAATATTCAGTCCCATCATGCAACAGTCTCATCAATATTCAGTCATTAATAGTGAGTCTCATTAATATACAGTCACTATTAGTGAGCCCTCTATTCTGTAGACATTCATTACATTAGTGATGGCGCTATCACTATTTAATGGTATACACAGGTGCTGTAACAAGACCCCCTCTTCAACATTGTACGAATAACACAGAGAACCCCTCTTCTCTTCAACAATAGCTGTACGAATTACAGGACAGGAAAATAAGGGTCTCAGGAACTGATTTTTTTTTTTCAAAAAAGGAAGTCTTGAGAACTGGCCTATAGGTCAATTTTGATTAGCAACAAATAAAAAGATGAAAACAGACAAAAATGAGGACAAACCGAATGCAATTAGGTGAAATGGCACATTGCTGAATAGTATAGGCTAAAATTCAGCTCGAATATAATTGAAAAAGAGGAAATCCGCTAAAAGGACTCACACCCCCTTAATATATAGGAGAACCCCGTGACCATCTTAAGATTCGATATACAAAACAAAATCTGGGTAATGCATGTGCACTACTAGTGGGATTCCTCCTCCCCCTTCCGATCACAGGCATGCCACTCCCGCCCCAAATGCGGTAATTACAAGTAAAGACCCGGGGGGGGGGGGGGGGGGTAAATCATCCAACATGCAGGTGGGAGCGCGAGCGCGGAGCGAGATTTATGACACGCGTGCGTTATCCAAGTGTGCAGAGTCTATCAGATCTGACAACACCAAATTTTGTGCGTGGTAAGGGTTAAATTTGGAAACCTTAAATTTTGTTTAATAGCCACGTGGGTTCGTCTGCAGGGCAGAACCATGCGTTTTCGGCTCAGTAACGCGAACCAATGACACGGGACGAATACTAAAGTTTACAGTTTATTTTCGCTCTCCTTCTTACAGCATCTGTTACACAATATATATATCACAACGTCGGTTTTATTTTACAACATCCAAAAACAATTACAACTAGCAAAACTTTAATATAAGATTGGGTCAAGGGTCTAAGTCTCAACTGTCTTGGTCAAATGTTTTACAATGGTCCGTCCTACTACTTCCACAACAACCTCAAGTCGACCCCGACCTGACCTGACCTGGCCTTGTAACACAAGGTAAACACCTATGGAAGATAAAAGTACCGTTAATTTCCATACATACAATTTTAATGGTCAAAATACCATTACCGTTACATAAGATAATATTAACAACTATTTTTAAGTAAGACATGGGTGATCTGAAAGCGAGGACTGCCCGTTGGTTATTGCACTCCTCGCCCGTCTGTTCCTGCTCTCATAGCCCGTCCATTCCTGCTGAAAGTATTAGCTCTTTTTCGGCATCTCTCTTCACCGTTCAATTCCCGGAGTTTGCTCTGCATCTCCCAGTATCTCCTAGCATCTCCTGACATCTCCGAGCATCTCCTAGCATCTCCTAGCATCTCCTGGCATCTCCTAGCATCTCCTGGCATCTCCTGGCATTTCCTGGCATCTCTTGGCATCTCTTACCACCTCCTAACATCTCCTAGCATCTCCTGGTATCTCCTGGCATCTCTTAACACCTCTTGGCATCTCCTGACGTCGGCGCATTCATTCGCTGGACAGATCACCACTATCTTATCTTACCTGGTGTTATAACTGACCTAAACAATACGATATGCATAGGCTTTACACTCAGCTTGACCCCCCCCCCCCAAAAAAAAAGTAAGATGATTGTTTTTGCCTTACCCAACTTTTTAACTCAACTCACCCCCCATCGATCATTACCATCGCATTGGGTTGAGATTTACATAATATAAATATAAATACAATAACAATAGAGGCCTACGTGTTGTATTGCACGCACTAAGGAGGTAAGTATAATAAGCCTTAAGATTTCCCTCGTTATTATTGAGAACAACTATTAATTATGTCATAACGAGTTCCAAATATTTCCAACATCTCAAATAATACGGGCAACTCAACTGCACTATGTCCTATACTTTACTGATCTACTAATTTAGAATGACAATAATTTGCCTAGGTTATCCGCTTTCATGAATTTCGACGAAATAACTCATGCACGGACTCCATTGGGAAGTATGACTCACATTTACATAATGCACCTTTATAGAATCTTAAACTACACATTTGCATCGAATATTTGTCTTAAGCACACAATATCAAAAATAATTATAGTAATTACCTATGGCTATGGGTATTTACTACAAGATGATGATCGTCTGACTCCACTCTGCTACCAATGCTCTGCCTACAAGGATAACACACAGCACAATCTGAATGTCTCATTTTTGTATACAATCAAAACAATCCAATCGCGCCATTATGCACCAACCTACTAAAATACTACGCATTGAATTAACTCAACATGCCGACTATAATTGTCATTGTACAAATGTTTCACTCGTCGTCACCCATACTCATGCAATTTGATACAGCGAATATTTTTGGAACACTCTGTAATGATCAACGCGCCCAAATTCACTTTATAAAACATCCAAGCACACCGCGCCGCTAGAACTCGCCGCTTCTGAAAGATCAAACGCCGCCGACAGATGGTGTTTGTATTGACACGATACGCTAATTAACTGCGTGCATTGGTACCGTTTACACACACAAGTCTGATAATTTCGAATACTTCCAACACTCCAAAAACTGCCCAAAATCCTTCCAAACTTGCAAATCAGGGCTAGATTATGGTCACGCACAACGCTATACGACATATCATCATTCACAATCGACTTTTTGAAGTAATCTGACATAATCAAAACGAGAAATTTAGGGTATCAAAATGCTATGTCAAAATGATGAAAATTAGAAAATGGAAAACCGCTGTATCCGTTGTCACATGTAAAGTGAATGGCGAATCATTTTATAATGTTCTGTTTCAACTCGAGCATCACCAACCAATATGGCGGGGAGAATGATTAGGGCGTAAACCGACGCTAATTTTAGCGCTCCTGATTGGCTCAGAGTTGTCAGGTGACGGCCGCGCAGCAGTGATAAGGTCAACAATGAGTAAACCGGCGCCAATCACTACGCGCATTACCAAAAATAGGTCTTAAGGGGATTCCAACCGTTTTCAATAATTAAATAATCAAAATACAGCCAAAACCTATAATAAAAGCGATTCCCGCTACACAGGCAAGTGGCCTTCCAAGGCAACACCAATGTTGCGAATATTTTGGACTCTGAGAATATCAAACCCCAGTGATATACCCATTCCTCCCACTCCAATATTGACAATTGACTAAACATCGAAAATTCGGGGGTTTAACTCCGTAGAAAGTCAAGTTTCCATACACGTGTTGTCATAAAAAAAACTTCCACATTTTAATCTTAGTGCCACCCCTAACTTTAATTTTAAGGTTGGTGTCAACCCTGTTTGGCGCCAAATTTATCAAGCACTGTAACTTTTAAATTATCTATATACTAATTTTCGGAACATGGCTTTATTAGATAGTTCAATATGATTTTACACTCGCGTCCCTCTTCAAATGAAAAAGCGTGGTAATTGCGCCTCTAATAGCTAATTAGATAGATCAATGCCCGGTTTTTTCCCATTTTCAGACATGCGCAGAAAGGATCACATGTGAAAATCCGAAATGTTGAATTTCTTTTACTCCGGTAGTTACTGGTCGGACACAAATTGTGGTTTTCGGAATGAGTGATGACATATGGTCTTCACCCAAAATATTTTCTTCAGGGATATAGCTACATTTCTGTATATGCGGCTGTTTGTTATTCTTAAAGAACGCATAGTAACAAGCATTTATTATACGGGACTATACGTCCAACAAATTAAAATATTTTACGAAATTTTCTAAATGTAAACAAAAACTCTTACGCAGATCTTAAAGTGACACTTTCACATTAATAACATAGATGAACGCGGAGTTTGCTAACGATAAAGAAACTGGCGGTACCATACCAACCGTTGTTGTTGCTGCGCGACCGCGTTTAACATGGTGCACGCGATTCGACGCACACGTAATGACGCAGACAAAGTGTGTACGCGTTTATGGCGCAAACTGTACATTGTAAACGGGGCATGCAGTGAAAGCAGGCAGTCCGTACGGTTGCTCCGCGGTGCATACCGTACAGTACAATAAAATGTAACGAGAGCAAGACACAAACAAAACATTAATCATAAAGCCAAGACCTTTATTTTAATAAAGAAACTGGGAGCAAGGCGCAAACCGTATCCAGGATAACAAGTGACTGAAGTGGCTGAAGGAAAATACATTTGATGGAGTCACTCATGCAGTTGTAACCCCATGGCTGGTCATGAAGCTATGGGCTGGTGGATCATGGTCGACCCCCACCCCCACCCCCCCCCCCCCCCACCCACACCCATCCCCCACACACACCCTTTCATTTTCTTTGTGCGACTTATTATACAGCGGTGCGGCTTACTGTATACGATGAGGTCTGAATCTTAATTTGAGGTGCTGCGGCTTATTCGCCGTGCGGCTTATATAGCACTTAAATTACGGGATTGTCACATCATACCCTAAGGTCTAAGCCCCCTTCCCCACTTGATAATATGGATATAGTGAGGCGGCCTTACTAAGGCCACATGGGTATCTGGATAAACGGAACGTGCGGTATTGCCCCATCATACCCTAAAGCCACCTCCTCCTCCCCGCACTTCCCTTACTTGATAATCTGGATATAAGGGCACATGGGCATGTGGATAAACGGAACGTGTGGTATATTATCATGATTATTATAGAGTGTCTGGATTAGTAAGGGCATCAGTGGTATCTGGATTACGGGTTCACTAACGCAGATAGTCTCAAATTACCTGGATATACTACGCGCAGGTGTGCCACCTGTGATAACTGGATTATAAGGGTACGTGTATTAGGTAGTATCTCGGAAGGCCTTATTTAGAACACAACAAACATGACAAAGGGACTACATACGTTTAGGCCCTACATGCCTATTGGAAGAATAATGTATTTTAAGTAAATAGGCCAAACAAACCCGGATGGCACACATATCAACATTTTAAAGGAGGAAAACGGGGTGGCGGGGCAATAAAAGAATCGGGGGAGACATTTTAAAGCTAATTTTAAGTTACTTTCAGTTTTGACATTAAAATACAACTTTTGTATTATTTGGGGTACAAAATGGGTAGGGACATGAGCTGACAGGGGGTAATAACTGGGGGAGGGGATTTTAAGGCAATCCAGATACTCTGAATATTTTAAGTATTCCTACACCTGAATAACCATTCATCGTACAGGTGTCCTTATTAATCGACGTAGGTCCTAATAGCCGCATACACAGTTATCACGGGTGCCCTTAATATTCGATTCAAGATAAACCACATAGTCCATGGAGGTCCTATATTGGATCACTAATACACAATCTTGATTATTAAAGTACATGGGTGGTACCTGAATAATCAAAGACACCATGTGTTATACATGGCATGCATGGATTTATTAAGGGCACATGGTATATATGGATTAGTAAGGGCACTGTGGTACCAATGTCAGTATTAAGGGCACCTAGGATACATGGAGTATCAACGACATACTCTTGCTGTTTTACAATACCCTCATCTTTATACGTTTTGATGTGACTAACCACCCGCTATTATAGCTTCGGCACCTATACATGCGCTTTCCATTATAAACTGGATATAATACGGGTACATTGGTATGGATATAATGCCGGCAAATGCGGTACCTGGGTTATTAAGGCCATCTGTGAGGGGTAGGGCCTAGGCCTATGGGCAACCGGTGTATTAAGAACACGTGGAGTACTTGGATTAGGAACATGGGTATCTGTATTATTTAAGAGCACATTGGGCCTAGGCGCATGGTGTATTAAGGGTACCATGTCACTTACATTATATCAAGGGCACTTTAGGTACCTGCCCTGGGTACCTGAATAAGGACATACTCTTGATATTTATATAAACATTTATAACGCTTTGATATTACTCACCTCTGCCTATTGTGGTATGACTATTAGTATTACTGCCCGCGATTAATTCAAGTTACTTGAATGATTCAGTAAGGCACCGGGTATTTCGATATAACGGCACACTGCAGTACCTGGATTATGTGGTATCCGGTCCCATTAAGGGCACCTGTGGTAACTGGATTAGGGGTAGGGCTTAGGCCTATGGGGTCCCTGGATATAATGGGACAACGGGTACCTGCATTTCAGGTCACATGGGAGGCCTCCATAGGTATCTGGAAAGGCAAAGGTAGGCCTACCTACTTTAAGGCACATGTAGGCCTATACCTGGATTATCAAAAGCACCTGCGATATTCGGATTATTTAGGGCCCGTTTGGATTATGTATACATGTAGGACATGTTGATATTGTATCAAATTTGCTTACGCTTTGTTTACTTACCTCCCGTGAAATCTTCTAGCGGGTCCGCGCGAAGCGCGGATGCCCGCTAGTAAATGTAATGTACATAAAAGTATACATTTTTTGTAATGAAATGAGTCAGAGAATCCATTTTTGGTATCAAATTTTACTAAAATTAGTGATTTTTACATTTTTGCCCAAAAATCTCCTTTTTGGCGTCAAAAAATTTCAGACAACCTAACAATATCAGTTTTTGATTAAAAATTCCAAAATTTCACCAAAGTCAATTATCTAGGAGCGAATTATTTGTTTTGGCTTAAAATTTGTTTGTTTTGAAATATTGACCAAAAAGTGCCAAAAAATGTTTTTTATTTCAAAAATCTCATTGTGACGTAACTGAACAGGCGCAGCTTTTACACACGCGTGTGTATCTTCCGCCTTTCAACGCTCGTGTTTGTACGCCAGCGCCGCGAGTATGCGCGCGCGTTATGTGATGCAATTAGTAGAATACGCGGTACGTCACTGTCTCGAGATGGCCAAACAGAGTATAGCTACCAAGAGAACTTGTATGGTACACTACTGATCACGTGACTAAGTCACTGACTACAGTGACTTTGGATTATATATAGGACGTTGTAACATGATCAATAGTGCAGTGCAGCCCCTTTTCAACATCTTCGTAGCCCTTACACCGTTTTATCTAAGAAATGTGCAGTCGAAAACTTCGCTTGCTTTACCATTAGTATTACTGCTACTATTATTGATTGTATTTACACGTTAACCACGGAAACTGTATAAAACATGGGTTTCATGAGACACGTATCGTTTTTACACGTTAAATTAAATGTGAATGTAAAGAAAATACTGCCTGGTTTCCGTGTTGTCATTCACTGATTTCTGTGTATTCTAACCGTTGGAACAATGCATTGTGGTGGTGTCTTTAAATCTTCTTTTGGCATTGCCCTATCTCTTTATGGTGGGTGCCATTTTGAATTTCTATCATAGGGGGACATTTGAAGCTGAGACGAATATACCTGATTCGTCTCGGTTTGAAGGTATGTTGGTAATTTTAGGAACTACGCGGAAAAGAACAAAGGCAGCCGTGTTTGCATACTGGAACGTGTCTCTCTCTGCTTTGTCAGGTTTGAAATACGCAGAAAGAGCGATCGCATTCCGGATGCTCACACTCATGTTCTAGTCCGTCGAGAAGTCCCACTCGCCCAGGGAGGTATAGAGCGCCACCAGCGAGAACCGACATGCCCGAGCCGGCATGTCGGTTCTCGCTGGTGGCGCTCTATACCTCCCTGGGCATAGATATCTAAGCGGAGCGTAGATCGGAAACTCCCCAAAAAGAATGAAGCCACGCACCAGCCCTTCGCGCCTTGACGCGACCTATCCTTCCCCTGTTAATTCAGCTCACAAATAATTCAGCTGGGTACTTTTCGGTACCCAGCTGACAAAAGTGCGTACGCGTGCGTACGCGTTTGGATTGTGCGGCGTACTTCCCCGCGTCGAGATACGCGGCCGTGCCACGGTACAGCGCTCGCTGACAGTGCTTCGCTCACAGTCACAGCCAACGTGTTATTATTTCCGCAAAGTTCCCCAAATTAGGGATGGTTTGTTCGCGTAAAAGAAAAAGGTAAGCCTGATAATAGCAGTGATAGTCTATTGTAAATGTAGGCCTATACAACACAAAGCTTTCGTTAAAGTTAATTTAAAGCAATCAGTTTTACAACGTACAAGTAAGTTAACACGATGAGTAGTGTGTTATGTAGGCCTATCAAACAATTGTCCTCGTTTTTGCGCATCGTTTTTGCGCAAATCGGATTGCTAAATTAGAAAGTGTCGTTTTCAGACAAAATGTCCTTGTTTTGTTCAAAAAGGGGTTCACCCCCCCCCCCCCCCCCGACTCAACACAATTAAGGTTAATTGGAACCATAATGTGTGTTCTTCATTTTTTTCACCTGCAAGATCCATGTTAACCCCTTTTGTTTGTTTGCATACCTCCACGCGGTTTCAGGGATTGAAAAACATGATACGAAAAGGGGTGCATAGGCTTGGCTACCCATACAAATTTTACCCTTACATTGGTTACTTCTCTCAAAGTCACATTTCCTCAAATGATGTCTTCCGAAAAGTGGCGCTTTTCAACGATACAGGGAAGTAATTGACGTGAAGGGGGAAAGGTGGACATAATTGACTAGTCATGCATAAAAAGAATCATTTTTTATTTTAATAAAAACCACCTATTTAGAGAGAAAATAACTTTCTTTTAATTGTAAAGACAATCGAAATGAATTTTAAAAAGCACTAGAGACATTGTGTAACTTTCTTGCATAAGATTTTGGAATTGCCACTTTTTCTGAAAACATCATTTTGGGGGAATGTGAATATTTTGGAAAAGGTGAACATGATATTGAAAAGGGAACACTCTCTGCAGGATGTGTCAAAAAGGTGTCCCATGAGACTATGAGTTAGAAGATTAATTAGAAATACATCCCATCAGTGGCGTACCCAGCTTTTGGAAATTGGGGGGGGGGGGGGGGGGGGGGCACGACCATAGTCGTACCGACGAAAGGCATGATTTACCGACAATTTTTTTCTCCAGATTCTCATGACTTTTGGTAAGCCATAATTATTAGTCCGCTATCAAATACACTTTATCCCATTGAATTTCACCACCTATAATTACCGAGATGTGATCAATTCAGTAACAAGAGTGCGAATCCCACTTTGACTACTTTGAACAAGAAAATGACTTAAAAGATTTAATTCAAAAAGTGTTTAGTTTCAAATTAAATTAAAAAACCAAAAATACTTCCAAACAGTATAAAAATGTTTCTACTTCAATCTAAAAACTCACTTCATATTTTTATTTCAAAAACAATATTACTTTCAACATCACGAGGCCACGGTTGCAAAGGCAGTCCGAAAAACGCAGAAGGATGAACTTATTTCTGAGAAAGATAGGATAACTTCAAAACAGTTTCAATCTAAATTAGAAAAAGAGACAGCTTCGTTTCTGATTAAAACTCGCTGTTTGCGGCGTGATGATACGCAGCCCTTGACAAATAACGCGGAAATGGCTGCGTATGTGCGTAATAGTTTTCAGAAGTACGCACGGCTGCGTAAAATGTAAACAAAAACGTTCGGCTTCACTTTACGCAGCAAATACGCGGGGAGTTTCCCATCTAGCGCCTTACGGCGCATAAGATATCTATGTCCCTGGGCATAGATATCTAAGCGGAGCGTAGATCGGAAACTCCCCAAAAAGAATGAAGCCACGCACCAGCCCTTCGCGCCTTGACGCGACCTATCCTTCCCCTGTTAATTCAGCTCACGAATAATTCAGCTGGGTACTTTTCGGTACCCAGCTGACAAAAGTGCGTACGCGTGCGTACGCGTTTGGATTGTGCGGCGTACTTCCCCGCGTCGAGATACGCGGCCGTGCCACGGTACAGCGCTCGCTGACAGTGCTTCGCTCACAGTCACAGCCAACGTGTTATTATTTCCGCAAAGTTCCCCAAATTAGGGATGGTTTGTTCGCGTAAAAGAAAAAGGTAAGCCTGATAATAGCAGTGGTAGTCTATTATAAATGTAGGCCTATACAACACAAAGCTTTCGTTAAAGTTAATTTAAAGCAATCAGTTTTACAACGTACAAGTAAGTTAACACGATGAGTAGTGTGTCATGTAGGCCTATCAAACAATTGTCCTCGTTTTTGCGCAAATCGGATTGCTAAATTAGAAAGTGTCGTTTTCAGACAAAATGTCCTTGTTTTGTTCGAAAAGGGGTTCACCCCCCCCCCCCCCGACTCAACACAATTAAGGTTAATTGGAACCATAATGTGTGTTCTTCATTTTTTTTTCACCTGCAAGATCCATGTTAACCCTTTTGTTTGTTTGCATACCTCCACGCGGTTTCAGGGATTGAAAAACATGATACGAAAAGGGGTGCATAGGCTTGGCTACCCATACAAACTTTACCCTTACATTGGTTACTTCTCTCAAAGTCACATTTCCTCAAATGATGTCTTCCGAAAAGTGGCGCTTTTCAACGATACAGGGAAGTAATTGACGTGAAGGGGGAAAGGTGGACATAATTGACTAGTCATGCATAAAAAGAATCATTTTTTATTTTAAATAAGAACCACCTATTTAGAGAGAAAATAACTTTCTTTTAATTGTAAAGACAATCGAAATGAATTTTAAAAAGCACTAGAGACATTGTGTAACTTTCTTGCATAAGATTTTGGAATTGCCACTTTTTCTGAAAACATCATTTTGGGGGAATGTGAATATTTTGGAAAAGGTGAACATGATATTGAAAAGGGAACACTCTCTGCAGGATGTGTCAAAAAGGTGTCCCATGAGACTATGAGTTAGAAGATTAATTAGAAATACATCCCATCAGTGGCGTACCCAGCTTTTGGAAATTGGGGGGGGGGGGGGGGGGGGGGGGGGCACGACCATAGTCGTACCGACGAAAGGCATGATTTACCGACAATTTTTTTCTCCAGATTCTCATGACTTTTGGTAAGCCATAATTATTAGTCCGCTATCAAATACACTTTATCCCATTGAATTTCACCACCTATAATTACCGAGATGTGATCAATTCAGTAACAAGAGTGCGAATCCCACTTTGACTACTTTGAACAAGAAAATGACTTAAAAGATTTAATTCAAAAAGTGTTTAGTTTCAAATTAAATTAAAAAACCAAAAATACTTCCAAACAGTATAAAAATGTTTCTACTTCAATCTAAAAACTCACTTCATATTTTTATTTCAAAAACAATATTACTTTCAACATCACGAGGCCACGGTTGCAAAGGCAGTCCGAAAAACGCAGAAGGATGAACTTATTTCTGAGAAAGATAGGATAACTTCAAAACAGTTTCAATCTAAATTAGAAAAAGAGACAGCTTCGTTTCTGATTAAAACTCGCTGTTTGCGGCGTGATGATACGCAGCCCTTGACAAATAACGCGGAAATGGCTGCGTATGTGCGTAATAGTTTTCAGAAGTACGCACGGCTGCGTAAAATGTAAACAAAAACGTTCGGCTTCACTTTACGCAGCAAATACGCGGGGAGTTTCCCATCTAGCGCCTTACGGCGCATAAGATATCTATGTCCCTGGGCATAGATATCTAAGCGGAGCGTAGATCGGAAACTCCCCAAAAAGAATGAAGCCACGCACCAGCCCTTCGCGCCTTGACGCGACCTATCCTTCCCCTGTTAATTCAGCTCACGAATAATTCAGCTGGGTACTTTTCGGTACCCAGCTGACAAAAGTGCGTACGCGTTTGGATTGTGCGGCGTACTTCCCCGCGTCGAGATACGCGGCCGTGCCACGGTACAGCGCTCGCTGACAGTGTTTCGCTCACAGTCACAGCCAACGTGTTATTATTTCCGCAAAGTTCCCCAAATTAGGGATGGTTTGTTCGCGTAAAAGAAAAAGGTAAGCCTGATAATAGCAGTGGTAGTCTATTATAAATGTAGGCCTATACAACACAAAGCTTTCGTTAAAGTTAATTTAAAGCAATCAGTTTTACAACGTACAAGTAAGTTAACACGATGAGTAGTGTGTCATGTAGGCCTATCAAACAATTGTCCTCGTTTTTGCGCAAATCGGATTGCTAAATTAGAAAGTGTCGTTTTCAGACAAAATGTCCTTGTTTTGTTCGAAAAGGGGTTCACCCACCCCCCCCCCCCCCCCCCCCCGACTCAACACAATTAAGGTTAATTGGAACCATAATGTGTGTTCTTCATTTTTTTTTCACCTGCAAGATCCATGTTAACCCCTTTTGTTTGTTTGCATACCTCCACGCGGTTTCAGGGATTGAAAAACATGATACGAAAAGGGGTGCATAGGCTTGGCTACCCATACAAACTTTACCCTTACATTGGTTACTTCTCTCAAAGTCACATTTCCTCAAATGATGTCTTCCGAAAAGTGGCGCTTTTCAACGATACAGGGAAGTAATTGACGTGACGGGGGAAAGGTGGACATAATTGACTAGTCATGCATAAAAAGAATCATTTTTAATTTTAAATAAGAACCACCTATTTAGAGAGAAAATAACTTTCTTTTAATTGTAAAGACAATCGAAATGAATTTTAAAAAGCACTAGAGACATTGTGTAACTTTCTTGCATAAGATTTTGGAATTGCCACTTTTTCTGAAAACATCATTTTGGGGGAATGTGAATATTTTGGAAAAGGTGAACATGATATTGAAAAGGGAACACTCTCTGCAGGATGTGTCAAAAAGGTGTCCCATGAGACTATGAGTTAGAAGATTAATTAGAAATACATCCCATCAGTGGCGTACCCAGCTTTTGGAAACTGGGGTGGGGGGGGGGGGGGGGGGGCACGACCATAGTCGTACCGACGAAAGGCATGATTTACCGACAATTTTTTTCTCCAGATTCTCATGACTTTTGGTAAGCCATAATTATTAGTCCGCTATCAAATACACTTTATCCCATTGAATTTCACCACCTATAATTACCGAGATGTGATCAATTCAGTAACAAGAGTGCGAATCCCACTTTGACTACTTTGAACAAGAAAATGACTTAAAAGATTTAATTCAAAAAGTGTTTAGTTTCAAATTAAATTAAAAAACCAAAAATACTTCCAAACAGTATAAAAATGTTTCTACTTCAATCTAAAAACTCACTTCATATTTTTATTTCAAAAACAATATTACTTTCAACATCACGAGGCCACGGTTGCAAAGGCAGTCCGAAAAACGCAGAAGGATGAACTTATTTCTGAGAAAGATAGGATAACTTCAAAACAGTTTCAATCTAAATTAGAAAAAGAGACAGCTTCGTTTCTGATTAAAACTCGCTGTTTGCGGCGTGATGATACGCAGCCCTTGACAAATAACGCGGAAATGGCTGCGTATGTGCGTAATAGTTTTCAGAAGTACGCACGGCTGCGTAAAATGTAAACAAAAACGTTCGGCTTCACTTTACGCAGCAAATACGGGGGGAGTTTCAGAGGCTGCTCGCGACGCTTAAGAATTGAAGCCAAAGAACGAAAAGTCGAACCATGACAACAACAAATACGCACTTCCCGAAAAATGACGCTCTACGCGCTGGTTGAGTGCGTCACTTTTTCTTGTAGCGTCCCTGCGTGTTGATCTGATGCACGCGCAGCAATGCGATTCTGTCACGGGCGCGTAGATGTGTGCGTACTGATTATATACGCTCAACGCACAAGTAGCGTCAAACTACGCAAGTGTTACCGCGTTGTCATGACGATATTGTCCGCTGTCATGGTGATTTTGTCCGCTGGCGGCTTCAGCGCGCTGTGTGTATTGGAATGCGGAATGAGCAGTCTCTAAGTAATTAGTCTATGGGGAGTTTCCCATCTAGCGCCTTACGGCGCATAAGATATCTATGTCCCTGGGCATAGATATCTTATGCGCCGTAAGGCGCTAGATGGGAAACTCCCCGCGTATATTTGGTGCGTAAAGTGAAGCCGAACGTTTTTGTTTACATTTTACGCAGCCGTGTGTACTTCTGAAAAATATTACGCACATACGCAGCCTTTTCCGCGTTATTTGTCAGGGGCTGCGTATCATCACGCCGCAAAGAGCGAGTTTTAATCAGAAAAGAAGCCGTCTCCTTTGTCTAATTTAGATTGAAACTGTTTTGAAGTTATATCTGTCTCAGAAATAAGTTCATCCTTCTGCGTTTTCGGACTGCCTTTGTAACCGTGTACTGGCCTCATTATGATGTTGAAAGTATTGTTTTTGACGGGCTTTTTGAAATCAAAATATGAATTGAGTTTTCAGATTGAAGTAGAAACATTTTCATATCGTTTGGAAGTATTTTTGTTTTTTCAATTTTATTTGAAACTAAACACTTTTTTGAATTAGATCTTGATTTTATGATAGGAGTTTTTTGATCTATAAGTTGTTGTTTTTTCTTATCATTTTTTCACAACAGAATGATCATTTCTGTCTTCACTATCACGCTAGTAAAACAGCCAATGACATGCAGGCAAACTAGATCAAAGAGTGACTAAATAGAAACACTAACAGGCCGCGCCTACTATAATAATAATAATAATAATAATAGCGACAAAAAGGCACATCCACTCAATTATTAGAGTGCTTAAAGACACGAAACATTTATATAGAACAATACAAATAGAAAGAACAAACGGCAAATAACAAAAACAAAAGCAAATTTCCCAACACAAAAATAAATGGACCCAAACAAGTTACACCAAAGTCAGTTTTTTAGTTGAAAGTCATTTTCTTGTTCAAAGTGGTCATTCGCACCCTTGTTACTGCATTGATCATATCTCGGTAATTATAGGTGGTGAAATTCAATGGGATAAAGTGTATTTGATAGCGGACTAATGGCTTACCAAAAGTCATGGGATGTATTTTCAATTAATCTGTTAACTCATAGTCTCATGGGACACCTTTTTTGACACACCCTGCAAAACATTTTCCCTTTTCAATATCATATTCACCTTTTCTAAAACATTCACATTCCCCCAAAATGATGTTTTTAGAAAATGTGGCAATTTCCAAAACCGTATGCAAGAAAGTTACACAATGTCTCTAGTGCTCTTTAAAATTCATTTCGATTGTATTTACAATTAAAAGAAAGTTATTTTCTTTCTATTATAATAGGTGGTCCTTATTTAAAATAAAAATGATTCTTGTTTATGCATGACTAGTCAATAATGCCCACCTTTCACCTTTCACGTCAATAACTTCCCTGTATCGTTGAAAAGCGCACTTTTCGGAAGACATCATTTTGGGGAAATGTGACTTTGAGAGAAGTAACCAATGTAAGGGTAAAGTTTGAATGGGCATAGCCAAGCATGCACCCCTTTTCAATCTCTGAAAACGCTTAATTTTGCGTGGAGGTTATGCATACAAACAAAAGGGGGTTAACATGGATCTTGCAGGTGAAAAAAAATGAAGAACACACATTATGGTTCCAATTAACCTTTGTGTTGAGTCGGGGGGGGGGGGGGGGGAGTGACCCCTTTTTCGAACAAAACAAGGACATAATTTTGTCTGAAAATGACACTTACTATTAATTTTTAGCAATCCGATTTGCTCAAAAACGAGAACATTATTCAAAATATTCTCTTTCTAATTCCAAAAATTGGTGGTTGATTAGGCCTACATGACGCATACTCACCGTGTTATTAAATTTGAACGGTGTAAAACTGATTGTTTTAAATTAACTTTAACAAAAGCTTTGTGTTGAACATTTATAATAGACTACCACTGCTATTAGCAGGCTTACCTTTTTCTCTTACGCGAACAAACCATCCCTAATTTGGGGAAATTGCGGAAATAATAACATGTTGACCTTTTTCTCTTACGCGAACAAACCATCCCTAATTTGGGGAAATTGCGGAAATAATAACATGTTGGCTGTGAGAGAAGCACTGTAAGCGTGCGCTGTACCGTGGCACGGTCGCGTATCTCGACGCGGGGAAGTACGCCGCACAATTTAAACGCGTACGCACTTTTCTTACGAATAGGTCGCGTCAAGGCGCGTGGGTACCGAAAAGTACCCAGCTGAATTATTCTTGAGCTGAAATAACAGGGGAAGGATAGGTCGCGTCAAGGCGCGTAGGGCTGGTGCGTGGCTTCATTCTTTTTGGGGAGTTTCCGATCTACGCTCCGCTTAGATATCTATGTCCCTGGGCGAGTGGGACTTCTCGACGGACTATCATTTTCCGAAAAAATACTAAGATACCTTTAAATTTGTCCCCATGGTGGAAAAACAAAATGGTGGCGTATTGGATCTAATTTATGTCGCAACTTGGCGCTGATTTAGCTGCTGCCTGGACGTTGCATTGTTTATTAATGTATTTGATTTGTAATGTTGTTACAATTCAGCCAGTTGGCTGCGATAACAATAAAAAAAAGATTAAAAAAAAAGATATAAAAAAAAAGAATAAATCTGTTTTGATATCATCCATTCTGTCACCACTTTGGTAATACTGACTATTATATTCTAATACACGTCTTACCACCTTTGCTTTCATTGTCATCGCCTGTCTTTCTATTGTTGCATCTGCCCATTATTTTGTTGGAAGACCTATAACTAACCTATTTTATTTTTAGTCACGGTATATGCACAGCGCATCATCTAACCAAGGGACCATTATTAAACCAGTGACATTTATATTAGGGACGGCTAAGCCGCTATTTTCTGTTGAAGCTCTGCGTCTCTGTTTAAAATTGATCGTAAACCATCATAAAAAACACATTGCCTTTTATTACTAGCGCTGTCATGAAATACAGGGTGAGTCAAAAAAAAGTTTACTCAACTTAAGCGATTTTTTTAGAAAAAAGTATTCGTTTGTTTTCAAACCAATTTACTACGGTATAAAGACAAATTAATTAGCTTTAATATGAATTTTATCTGGTTTAGATTGGTTGAGGGAAACTTATTTTACGCTGTTTTGAATAAAAGTGACCAATTCTAACGTCCGAACACGCTTCCAGATCTTGACTATTATATTTCATTAGATACGACCGATAAAAAATTACAATACTGACAGCGAAAGGATCAATTCCTTTGTTATGAAATGATTAACAATTACCACACTTTAATTTAAAGTGTGGTAATTGTGTCATAAATAGGCCTTAAAGCTGTCTATTGTTTTAATCTATTAGGAGACAATTTTGAACAAGTCTATTGTCTACTTAATTCGTTTAATAAACAAGATGTGTAATGCTTTACATCATAATCCTAGTAAACATTATTAAGCTCGTTAAGCTTGAAATTAAAAACCGTGTTTTTGGTGAAAAAACAGTTCCTGTACAGAAATAGTCATATTTACTTAACGGTATCATCAAATAGCGTGATTTTTCCCCCCAGATGGTAGCAAAGAAATGGCGAAATCATTTAAAGTTTTGTTTGCCTTGATTTTGTGGTCAGAATTTTTTTTTTTTTTTTTCAATTAGGGTAAACTTTTTTTGGACTCACCCTGTATAACTCTTCAACCATATAAACCTAACACTCTCACTAACACTCTATTATTGATCAGAAAAGATACATTCATTGCTCGTGGGTTTGAGTTTAGGTGTAAAATGATAAAGTGAAACAATCGTAAAAAATGCTTTTTAAATATTGTTACGTAAATCACGTCGGTGAATTCATGCAGTCGTAATTTTAGTTGTTAAAACTGTTTGACGGATTTTAATTTCCTATTTAGAATTGTTTAATAATGCATGCTGCTATAGTTTGATCAGTTCCAAATTGGCGATGCCTCCTTACAGCAGCGAATGAATACAGAAGGCCCTTGGCGCGCTGAAGGCAACAAGCGCACTGTGCATTATATGCGTGACGACGCGTGCATGTGGTCATATAGCGCGCGTACGCTTGGATTACTTTTGCCTGCGGAGAGATAAAAACCGAATATTTCCGGCCAATTTGGAACTGATTTAACTATATTAATCGATTATGTTAACATTGTACACTTCCGGCTGTGCATTCAAAGAAGAGTATGGGTCACTGAATTGTCAATCGTCTCAAATATCTAGAAATACATTGATTGATTAATCATTTAACACATCATTAAATAAGGAACTGGACATCATATCTACTATTCTATGGTGTTTTATTTCAGACAAGGATATACTTACAAATATTTCAGACTAAGATCTACATGTTATATTTCAGTTACAAATTTAGGCATTTATGCGACGAAAAAACAAAACCTATTGTACAGGCAAACAAACCTCTCAGGTACGGTCGGTCGGTTGGGATGTTAACCCCCTGAGAACTACCGGCCGATTGGTCAGAAAGATGGATACACCATTTATTGCACCAATCAGAGACATTGTTTGAATAATTGTATCCCTGATGTAGATCGGGGTGAAATAGTTTAAAAGCTGTATCGTAATTGGTTATTCAAATGAGTATATATTTTAATTAACCAATTAGAAGCGCTGTTAGATAGACAGGTAGACCCCAGGGGGTTAAGTTGTGTGTGTTTTATTAGAGTGGGGGTGGGGGTGCCGCCAAGTCAAAAATTTGAGAGCAGGGGAGGGAGGTGCCTTGAGTCAGAAACTTAAGAGGGGTGCGATTGAGTCAGAAACTTGAGGGGGTAGACGTTTGGTGTGGCGTTGCAAAAAGAAATCAGGCACCCAAAAGTACACCATGCATACACCACTGTTCGGAAATTCAAAGAATTCATCAAAAAACATTACAATGCAATAAGTTAAACACATTTTAAAAAATGGGTGGAAAATTCAATGACAAAAATGGGTCAGTCGGGCCTGTACAACAGGGGTGGGATGTTTTTTTGCCTTAAGAAGAGTACATTTATCAATCAATATCACTATCATTTTCAATACCATTGATTAAGTACTATCATCATGGACGTTAGGCCCCTTGCAATTAAATGTGAGTTTACTGTTGCCCGCGCGCGTCCAAAAGTCACCCGCGTGATGTATGTAATATTTTTAAAATATTTAATTATTTCATTGTTTAAAGCTTTTTCATAAGCTTTTTAACACTTTTCCGGCGATAAAATTAGCCGATGAGCCGCATTTCAATACTTCCGGGTTGAGAAAACATTTCTGTGATGTAAAAAACTCTGCACGAAACTTGCAATTGTCGCTTTGTATTAAAATGTGTGCATTTGAAGCATATTCGTAGGCACGGCAATTGATTACTGCGCAATCACTTCTGCGCATGACGTCACATCAAAACATTGCCGAATTATTTTTAGTTTTTTTGCCTAGCGTCTGCAAAGCCGAACCGCCGAACTTCTTTGGAGTTTCTTAGTGCATTCTGGGTAATATTTACGATCGCCATCTTTAAAATTCTTCGAGCTAGCGTAACAAATTTTGTTTTACAAACATCGAATATCTCATTAATATTCATATTCAAAATAGGGATGCAAATATGAATAGATTCCTTTATAAAAGAAACAAAATGCAAAGCCAAGGCAGTAGGTGGTGGTAGGACATAATTAACAGCATTTGAATTGTATTCGTACCTTGGATAATAGTTAACAACGCCGACAATATTAAATCAGGTGACTTCACCCCAAAATATTACAATATTAATATTAAATAGTCACCTCGTCCTGGTTTTCAAAAACGCAACAGTAAACTCACATTTAATTGCAAGGGGCCTTACAATGTTACATGAGTAAATTCTTGATGCAGTATTTAAACTTATCATAAAATATAATTATCAAAATATCATGAACGCATGTTTTTACACAAACCTATACAAAGTTGATTAATACAAAATGTAATTACAGTTTTATCTGCTGTAATTCTGCTATCAGATTCTGAATTAAAGGGATTCGAAGTAGTATGTGTTGAAGAATTCTTTTTAAACATAATTTAATTCAGAATTCAAGATAAACATTAACAATGGTCATTTTCGCGGTTGCCTCTCATGAAATCACAAAAGCAGCCTTTATGCCCAGCATATTCATATTGTGACATAGAACTTTATAGTTGGGGAGCATTCATTGTTTTGAAACACATTCTTCTACCCTAAATCAAGGTCAAGGTCTAACAACCAATTCAAGTTGGCAAGGATATTCAATTAGGTTTCAAATTTACCAGCTTCAAAGAATATTTTGGTATTTTACTCCCTGTGTCATCCTCCACAGGACTGGAAAACCTCTATGCTCCCCAACTACTTATGTGAATTCTGATTTAAGCAGTAGATCACATTATTTGAATTGATGTTTTGTTGTACAAAGAGGGCTGATTTTTCTTAATCCTTACAAGTGTAAGTTATACATGTAGTATAAGGGTAAAAATGTACAAATCCCAGATTTTATCCAAATTGAGGGCGCAGCCTCCAACACATCACTGCAGGTCCCTTTAAAAGAGCTAAAATGAGAGACTCGTAAGACATCTGTGTGCATCTGAACTGTAGGCATATATCACAAAGTGTATATTTACCTTTGTGGCCCAGGGTTAAGATGGAAACAGGCATCATAATGACTCACCCCTAAGTTATCTCTAGTCAGGTATGACCACACAAGTTATATGCATGGTAAAAGGTAAAAATACATACATGTACATGGTAAAAGCGATAGAATAAGAGACTCATAAGACATCTGTGTGCATCTTAACTGTAGGCATATATCACAAAGTGTTTATTTACCTTTGTGGCCCAGGGTTAAGATGGAAACAGGTATCATAATGACTCACCCCTAAGTTATCTCTAGTCAGGTATGACCACACAAGTTACATACATGGTAAAAGGTAAAAATACATACATGTACATGGTAAAAGCGATAGAATAAGAGACTCATAAGACATCTGTGTGCATCTTAACTGTAGGCATATATCACAAAGTGTTTATTTACCTTTGTGGCCCAGGGTTAAGATGGAAACAGGCATCATAATGACTCACCCATAAGTTATATCTAGTCAAGTATGACCACACAAGTTATATACATAGTAAAAGGTAAAAATACATACATGTACATGGTAAAAGAGATAGAATAAGAGATTCATAAGACATCCGTGTGCAACTTAACTGTAGGCATATATCACAAAGTGTTTACTTACCTTTGTGGCACAGGGTTAAGATGGAAACAGGCATCATAATGACTCACCAATAAGTTATATCTAGTCAAGTATGACCACACAAGTTACATACATGGTAAAAGGTAAAAATACATACATGTACATCTTAACTGTATGCTTTATATCATTAAGTGTTTATTTACCTTTGTGGCCCAGGGTTAAGATGTAAACAGGCATCATAATGACTCACCCATAAGTTATATCTAGTCAAGTATGACCACACAAGTTATACATACATGGTAAAAGGTAAAAATACACATGTACATGTACATGGTAAAAGAGATGGAATGAGAGATTCATAAGACATCCGTGTGCAACTTAGCTGTAGGCATATATCACAAAGTGTTTATTTACCTTTGTGGCCCAGGGTTAAGATGGAAACAGGTATCATAATGACTCACCCCTAAGTTATCTCTAGTCAGGTATGACCACACAAGTTACATACATGGTAAAAGGTAAAAATACATACATGTACATGGTAAAAGCGATAGAATAAGAGACTCATAAGACATCTGTGTGCATCTTAACTGTAGGCATATATCACAAAGTGTTTACTTACCTTTGTGGCACAGGGTTAAGATGGAAACAGGCATCATAATGACTCACCAATAAGTTATATCTAGTCAAGTATGACCACACAAGTTACATACATGGTAAAAGGTAAAAATACATACATGTACATCTTAACTGTATGCTTTATATCATTAAGTGTTTATTTACCTTTGTCAATCAAGGTACACCCCATGATTCATCTCAAATCCCCTCTCCCAAATATTATTGTCATCAGGTTTAGTTGAGATTGAAGTCTGCATGACCTTTCATATGAGAGAGAGAGCCCTAAAGATTTGACAAAATGGTTCGGAGGTCATGTAGGGGTCATTACAGGTCAATCTGGGTATGTATCAAGGGTCGCATTATGACGCGTCTGCGCGTCCTAGACCTCTCACTTTCGAATAGTGACGCGTCAGATTTCAAATTGGAAAGCCTTGCGGGTCCCGATCAAAATTGAAGGGACCCCTCACATTTGACGATGTATGGCAGGGGTGGGAAACCATTTTGAATGAATGGGCCAGATATTAAGGAGTGAAACATTAATTGGGCCGCACCTAACCAAATTTTGTAGCAGTGGCCTGTTCTGTTGATTTCAACCTTTGATTCCGAAGACTTTATTCAAGCATGCAATAGGTGTGTGTGTGCTTTATAATCTATCTTCGCAAACGCGAAAATTGTCGACTTTACACTTATTTTTGGCACGATCGAGGTATATTTTGTATAGTTTGGCTCTAAATAAGCCGTTACTAAAGAATATTGCACTTTGGGGACACATATGCGCGCGTAGTGGACTTTTGACCATCATAATTCCATAAATTCCTCTTGTCAAATGAACCGACAGTGCCAATCTCAACCGACACGACGTTACTATGGGGGGGGGGGGGGGGGGGGGGGGAGGTGATCGCCCGCGCCCCTCCCCCCTCGACCTCTGGTTATGCCACTGACAGATGACAATTAATGGGGAAAATAGACATACGCACGTTGAGGAACATCATTTGTGCCGATAAATGCTAAGCAGATAGCTCGTTTTTTGTGATGATGTAATTGTTTTTCTTTCTTGATACATTTCGCCCGCGGGCCGCAAAAAACCCACTGGCGGGCCGCATGCGGCCCGCGGGCCGTAGGTTGCCCACCTCTGATGTATGGAAATGGAAACCTTAAGAAATTCTGTAAATTACATATCCATCCTTTGCTCACAATATAAATTCAATAAAACTGTCCTCATCATCGATCATACCCGTCGACGACCCCTAACTAACCAAACCATAAGTCATCGACTCATAGTGTGGCCTCTAATTTTCCTAAATCAGTTTCGTCCATTTTCAAATACCCATACTTCGGGACCTCTCATTTTCTTGAGGGACCCCTTAAATTTGTTTTTTGAAGTCCTACGGGGTCCCGAAAAATTTCATGGGACCTCTCACATTTTTGATCCAGTGCTATCCCTGGTATGTATCATCTCACGTCCCCTTACCCAAAGATTTTTGTCACCAAGTTTGGCCAAGACTGAAGTCTGACTTTACATGAGAGCCCTAAAAAGTAATAAGTGCAATTTAAAGTGTTGTCAAAATGTTGGTCAAAGGTCATGTAAGGGTCACTAAAGGTCAATCTGTGTTCACCCCATGAGACCTCAAGCCCCCTTACCCAAATAATATCATTACCAAGTTTGGCTGAGATTGAAGCAGTGGCATAGCCAGGTTATTCATATTGGGGGGGGGGGGGGGGGGACGAGAAATGAAAATGAACCGACAAAGTTGTTTTGAGTCAAGGAATGCGCGCGAATCTTTTTGACTTTACATCTATTTTTGGCACGATTGAGGTATATTTTGGCTCTAAATAAGCTTATACCAACGAATATTGCATTAAGGTGATTTTTCACTACTCATAATTCCATGGTTCCTCTGGTCAAATGAACCGACGGTGCCAATCTCAACCGACACAATGTCAATATTGGGGGGTGGGGGGCGATCGGGGATGATGGGGTATACCCAGTTGTTGTCAGGTTGTCAGGGGCGATTGCGCCCCAAACCCCCTGCAGGTACGCTATGCGTAGCCTTATGTAGAGGAACATATATCGTACGCTACTGTGTAGCTTTATGTATAGAGGAACATATATCATGGGGCGATTGCGCCCCCCACCTGCAGTACGCCGCTACAGCGTATTCTTATGTAGAGGAACACATATCATATGGGGCCATTACGCCCCACCCCTGCAAGTACGCTACTCTGTAGCTTTATGTAGAGGAACATCTATCATATGGGGCGCTTGCACCCCACCCCTGCAGGTACGCTACTCTGTAGCCTTATGTAGAGGAACATCTATCATATGGGGCGCTTGCACCCCACCCCTGCAGGTACGCTACTCTGTAGCCTTATGTAGAGGAACATCTATCATATGCGCTTCCACCCCACCCCCCTGCAGGTACGCTACTCTGTAGCCTTATGTAGAGGAACATATATTATATGGGGCGATTGCACCCCACCCCTACAGGTACGCTACTCTGTAGCCTTACGTAGAGGAACATCTATCATATGGGGGATTGCCCCCACCCCTGCAGGTACGCTACTCTGTAGCCTTATGTAGAGGAACATATATCATATGGGATGATTGCACCCCACCCCTGCAGGTACGCTACCGCGTAGCCTTGTGTAGAGCAACATACAAGGCGAGTCAAAAAGACTGCAATAGTGGAAAGAAGCCATTTGTTTTCAAAACCAAAATGAATTTTAAAAATTCGTTGCAAGAATGATGTATTTAATCCTAACTTTGTGTGAACAAATGAAGTCAATATCATTTTCCGTTTGCCTTTGGTGAACCTTTTGACCAGTGCACCCATTTCACACGTTTGTCCACGAGATACCCAAAATATGCATCAGATTGCAAAACGTGTCTCCCATTCAAATTTGGAAACTTTAGTTAATTTGTGATGTTATTGGAATTTGATGCATCCTTTCTTGTTTACATGCGAGTTAGCATAATCAATTATAATCATACCCATACTGTGAAAGCGTATAATGTTCTAAATTTAAATAAAAAACTGAAATTTTCCATTTTTTTTGTTGGTGGGATATTCAAATATGAAAATGCAATGTGTGCCATTTCAAATGAAAATCACTGTGCTCGTGGACTAACAGGTAAATTTGGTTGTGCAGCAAAGAGGCTCACCAAAGACAAACGAGAGAAAAAATGCGATCGACTTCATTTTTTCACACACAGTTAGGATTAAATACATCATTCTTGCAACGTTTAAAAGATTTAAACTGCATTTTGGTTTTGAAAACAAAATGGCTTCTTTCCACTATTGCAGTCTTTTTGACTCACCCTGTATATCATATGGGGCGATTGTACCCCACCCCTGCAGGTACATCATGGGCCGATTGCACCCCCACCTGCAGGTACGCTACTGTAATGTAGAGGAACATATGATATATCATGGGCCGATTGCACCCCACCTGCAGGTACGCTACTGTAATGTAGAGGAACATATATCATGGGCCGATTGCACCCCCACCTGCAGGTACGCTACTGTAATGTAGAGGAACATATATCATAAGGGGTGATTGCGCCCCACCCTGCAGGTACGCTACTCTGTAGCCTTATGTAGAGGAACATATATCATATGGGGCGATTGCGCCCCACCCCTGCAGGTACGCTACTCTGTAGCCTTATGTAGAGGAACATATATCATATGGGGCGATTGCACCCAACCCTGCAGGTACGCTACTGTAATGTAGAGGAACATATATCATAAGGGTGATTGCGCCCCACCCTGCAGGTACGCTACTCTGTAGCCTTTATATGTAGAGGAACATATATCATATGGGGCGATTGCGCCCCACCCCTGCAGGTACGCTACTCTGTAGCCTTATGTAGAGGAACATATATCATATGGGGCGATTGCACCCAACCCTGCAGGTACGCTACTGTAATGTAGAGGAACATATATCATAAGGGTGATTGCGCCCCACCCTGCAGGTACGCTACTCTGTAGCCTTTATATGTAGAGGAACATATATCATATGGGGCGATTGCGCCCCACCCCTGCAGGTACGCTACTGTGTAGCCTTATGTAGAGGAACATATATCATATGGGGCGATTGCGCCCCACCCCTGCAGGTACGCTACTCTGTAGCCTTATGTAGAGGAACATATATCATATGGGGCGATTGCACCCAACCCTGCAGGTACGCTACTGTAATGTAGAGGAACATCATAAGGGTGATTGCGCTCCACCCTGCAGGTACGCTACTCTGTAGCCTTTATATGTAGAGGAACATATATCATATGGGGCGATTGCGCCCCACCCCTGCAGGTACGCTACTGTGTAGCCTTATGTAGAGGAACATATATCATATGGGGCGATTGCGCCCCACCCCTGCAGGTACGCTACTCTGTAGCCTTATGTAGAGGAACATATATCATATGGGGCGATTGCACCCAACCCTGCAGGTACGCTACTGTAATGTAGAGGAACATATATCACAAGGGTGATTGCGCCCCACCCTGCAGGTACGCTACTCTGTAGCCTTTATATGTAGAGGAACATATATCATATGGGGCGATTGCGCCCCACCCCTGCAGGTACGCTACTGTGTAGCCTTATGTAGAGGAACATATATCATATGGGGCGATTGCGCCCCACCCCTGCAGGTACGCTACTGTGTAGCCTTATGTAGAGGAACATATATCATATGGGGCGATTGCGCCCCCACCCAGAACAGGGCTGGGATATTTTTGTCGCCTAAACGCTTTATTTTAAAAATATTGGTAATAAAATATATTGCTATAATTACTACATTATGATAAATTGATTTTACTTATTAAACATTACAAGATTACAACATGTGACATAAACATTTTAGAAAACAGAATCATAATAATATGTGATATCACAAACCAATTTGTTTGGATATGTGATTGGGTTTGGTGGAAAGGTCCATGTGAAGTTTAAAAAACTACGTAACAAATTGGAGGTAAATTTGGTTGTGAAGATATAAAAAATACACACTGGAGGTAAAAGAACGCGATTTTTGAATTTTCAATAAAATTGGGGTCTTAAGAACTGATGCAGGCTCAAAAGGGGGGTCATAAGAACTAGTAGCAGAGGGTGAAAAAGGGGGTCTTCAGCACGGCACATACCTATACCCTTTTCAAATGTCAGTGCCCCCCCCCCCCGGGTTTTCAAATACAGAATAAAAGGCAACATTCATGCAATATACAGCGTGTCCCAAAAAACTGGGTTCAAAGGTTTGCGAGCTTATAACGAAATAAGTAATAAGTATAGGACTTATGGATAGTTTATATTTCATGATATCAAACAAAATATACCTGACCTTAATTGGGTACATTTGGAGACCAATCCAATGTAACCTTTTTGAAATACAAAGATTTGAATAGGGCGTGGTCAGAACCCATTTGTCCTGATTTAATGAATAAACCATCCGTGCGTTGCATGAAACTGTGCGCTATGTGCAGTATTCCCGGCATGGGGTTTATTCTCTGACTATAACAAAGAACATTTTTGTTAATGTTTATGTAAATAATCAACTTGTATTATTGGTATATGACCAAGATAATTTTATTTACTGCCCAAGTCTTTGTAAAGAATGAATGCAAAGGCAAAACATTGACGAAATCACAATAATGTGCAATTGCAACATATCGGGGTGTTCCTTGAAAAGTGGGACAAATGGGTTTTGACCACGCTCTATTAAAATCTTTGTATTTCAAACAGTTTATATTGGATTAATTACAGAGTTTAACCAATTAAGGTCATGTATATTTTGTTTAATATCCCTAATTCATAACTTTTGAATATGTGCGTACCATCGCGCTTCCACTCAAATTGATCGTTATATTGAAACGCGAACGCACAACGCGGGTTATTGATATATTCCCAAGACCTCTAAAATTCACTTGTACGCGCAACAATGACCTGGGGCGGGGCGTTTTCAGTGACGTCGTATGGTAACAAGAGGCAGATGTTTGCTTGAGTGGGCCCTGAACATGGATACACATGACACGTACGACTACTCGCGGCGGCGGTACTTTCAACAATAAATACTACATGAAAACACACCAAAACACCATTTTTATATCGTTGTAAAATCTCAATGATGAACGGCAAATTTGGTCTGCATGGTTTTGAATAACGGGCGTTTGTTTGTACCGCCATCGCAGCGGATAGCCTGCCCTACAGATACTGGTAACTGGACGTCCCTCAGCAGACTCGGTGAAATTTTGTAAGCTTCACCATGTTCACTCTTCATGGACCTATGACACCACAAGTGACGACGACGTAGGCCTACAATTTATGTCATGTGTCAAGCGATTGTAAGCTAAACACCGCTCATAACGTTGTGTGTCTGTCACCGGCAAACACGGCCGTATCAATAATCAAGCATCGGTGAAATTGAAATCTGATTACAGATACAGGGCTAACAAACTAGAATAAGAATTTGACTGGCACGCAAAAAAACCCTGATAAAAACACGGCAGGGATATGTCTCATCAGACAAAGGTGACTTTATAATGTTTCAATTCAAGAAACGTATTCAAAATCGAAATCAGGCATCATCCATTTTTGTTGTAAAACCGAAACTGACAAGATTAACAAAATGTTAGGCTACATTAATTATAGGCCTACGACGTACGAGCCTACTCCTAGCTAGCTAGGCCTATAATAGCCATCCCGTCTACGACACATGACAATCCATTTAATTTTTGTCAAAACTTGACAAACACTGCAACTAATACTAGGGCAAGACAACATACTTTTGTTTGTCAAAAAGACTCACATGATTGAGTCATCAATATCAATGTAGGTCTAGGCGGCCATCAATCATTTCATGATTTACTCACCGAACATGCCGAATAACGTCGTCTCTACAAGCAGGTAATACAAAGAATGGAATCGTACAACACGATTTAGCTGCGATTTTGATTATATTTCCCCATCAATTGACCATAAACATACGAAGGTTGTTGAAGTGATCCGACTTTGATCCATGGATCCATGATTATGAGACATCATTTGCGTTGACTTTTTCAATGATGAAATAAGCTTACAAAAAATAGCTTCATAAACTTATTCGTATGGTAGATCTGAGACGAAATATTCGTCCAGGGTATGAAGTCATATTTCATATAATATTATATCCAATCGGCAAAATTGATGTTTCCTGCTTCTGAATTCTTTACAGGATCGGGAATGAACTTGAAACTTCTGTTGTTTGTTTATTTAATATTTTCTGTGATTGTAATTTGTGGCCCCCGAACATGCATATAATAGTTGCAGTCTGCAGAACTGTGATTGGTCTATCTCGTAATCGTTCTTTATCATGTTTATAAAAGCTTCTCTGCTATTGGTCAATAAGTGGGGAACCCCCTAGATTGATCCATTATTCAATGGGGTGGTGTTTATTTACCTCAGGAGGAAATGACACAAAAATACGAACTCCAAAGTCAAAATATAAACCTTTAGAATAACTTATTATTTACAATTTGGATGCTAATCAGCATTAAATGACAGTTATGAATAAGATTGGTGACTTTGTACGGACTATTCTAAGGAGGTTCTTATTTGAAATCGCTGACTTAAAATATAAACTATCTATGTTTCCTACGTTTTTAGTTGTAATCTCGCAAACTTTTGAACCCAGTTTTTTGGGACATGCTGTATTTCAACTGTAAAACCATTGCTACCCATAGATTTAAAAACTACAAATTTTTCGAACACTTTGTAGGTGTAATGTAAAGTGTTCCCCCTTCCCCCTTGAATCCCAATTTGCCCACCATCAGCACAGGGCCTTGCAACATTGATCGGTGGGAGGGGAAGGGTATGAGGAAGGGGTTACTTTATGATACGAGAAACATATGGTAATGAAATTCAATAATTTTGACATTTTTGAAACATTTTGTGCAATTTTGGAATGTCGTCTGCAGCTGCATGCCTGCCGCGAGGAAAGTATTAGTGTTATGAGAAGCTCCAAGTCGTTCCTTTAGAGATCTACTCACTTATTTTGTAAAGTATTTAGTGCTTCTATTAGAAAGTTATCAACATCGTAGCTCCTTGGATCCAGTGTATCCCAGTCAACCTGATCCTCGACTACTTCTCTGAGAAGCTCAAAGACATGCCCTCGGAGATTGACCAAATGCTGTTGTACACTTAGGAGTTGTTGTCTGCACTCGTGTAGCTCCGCCTGTTTCTCTGAGACCGTCTTCTCCGAATCTTCAAATTTGTTGTTGGTGTCGCAGAGTTCACGCTGGGTGACGGCAAGTTTGTCTTCATACTCTTGACGGACTTCTTGAACCATGACCTGTGTACATACAGGGTGATCGAGTCAGAAGGATTTAGACTATTATCAAAATAAGTGTAAATCAGATATGTTATAGTTTAATCAGTTCCAAATTGGTGAGAAATATTCATATCTTTCCGCGCGGAAAGATAAATTATACAACGTATGCAAGCAATTATGGCCACACGCAACGTTTTTTGGTGGACACACTTATCACGCATGTGATGCACAGTGCACTTGTAATTGTCTTTATGTCCGCCCCCGTCCATCTGCATTCATTTGCTGTGTAAGAAGGCTTCACCAATTTGGAGTTGATCAAACTGTTTGAAATATTTGGTAAAAGATTCAAGTATATCCATGGCACCATTTATAACGTGCTTGCAAAGCACACACGCTGAAATCTTTCTCGATCAGTTTTATGGTTCAACCGATTTGATTGAGAATTCGTGTACAGATTGGAATACATCACAAAGTTATTCTTCTCAATTAGAGTTGAAACATAGATAATCGACACAGGGATGGTTGAGTCCCGGATTATCTCTATTTGTTCATGATATCTATTTGTTCATGATATTGGTATCATGAACAAATTGAAACACTTTATTCCAGCTCGTATACTGCATACTCTCTATTGTACTTTTATTTCGCCATACCTTAACTATGGACTTCTCATTTGGGGAAATACATGTAAAACTTACTTAGATAAACTTACCAAACTTCAAAAATGGGTAATAAGGACAATTTCCAATAGCCATAATACAGATGTCATACTAGGCCTCTGTTAAAGGAATACAACATCTTAAATATTGAAGACATGTATTCTCTCGAACTAGGTGTATTTATGTATAAGTATTTCTTGAATGAGTTGCCTAATGCATTTAATAATTATTTTACAAAACGTTCTGACATCCACAACTACCAGACAAGACATGTGAATGACCTTAATTTAACCAAGAACAAAAAAACATTTTCTGACCATTTATCTGTCCGTACGGGCGGTCCCATTATTTGGAACTCTCTCGAGAAAAAAAATTGAAAACACTCCAAGTCTGTTAAGCAATTCCGTAAACAATTAAAAAGAAATCTCATATCAAAATATGATTAAGTTCTTTTACGTGCACTGCCCCTCAAAACAAAAGCTTAATCTAAAACTATTATCTCAAAACGTATATCAAATTATTTTTGGATTTTTCAAGCACTGTCCTTTGTCTGTTAGTCGCTGTTGTTGATGTTATAACATTTTTTTTTTCTCAAAGGGAAAGGCAAATTTCAGGCCTTTTTGGCCTTCCTGCCTTTTCCTCCATATTGTCCTATGGTTGTATTTTGTTTGTTATCTGTTTGCTTTGTTTGAATATTGTTGATGTTTTGTAAATGTTGTTATATGGAAATAAATAATTGATATTGAAATGTTGTGCAGAGCTGATCTATATCTGTTTCGCACGCACACCTGTATGACTAGCATGTTTGAAAAGCCCGGTAAACAGAACGGGTATTGATAGTCTTCTGCGGCAACTACAGTATCTAATACTAGCTAACGGGATACATTAAATTTGAATCATGATATATGGCAAACAAATTGTTTTGTTGTTGTATTGTTGTTGTATTGCCCCAAGTGCCAAAAATCATGAACTTGGGTCGATCGGCGGTCGACCCGTTGTTCATGACAAAACAAAATTAATAAATGTCAATTTGACTATGTTTCTAGTGTGGTAATAGTTTAAAGACAATCTATTCAAGCAAACTTATTCATTTCAAGCAGAAGGGCAACACAACATTGCTGCCAAAATTCTGACTTAAAGCATTGATATTGTGAGTCTAGACAAATATTGCTTTATATTATAAAATTAAATCCTCTTCCCCGAATCACTCTTACCTGCAAATTCTGACTAAATTCTTCAAACTTTTTAATCTTCTCCTCATGCTGTTGTCTGGCTGTTGCAAGGGCTTTCTCTGCAATATCTTGTTTATCTTTGGCCTCTTTGAGTTCCCTGCCGGATCTCTCTTGAAATCCTTTCATCTGTTTCAGATCACTCGTTATCTTTTCCATAGCCTGTTTGGACTCATCCCTTTGATTCACAGCAGCGTCTACGCGTGCAGTCAAACCTTTTTCCAATTCTTCAAACTTCTGGCCCTGTCCTTTGATAATATTTTGCGCTTTGTCTTGGTAATTCTTGGCTATGGCAAGAGCTATTTCTGCAATGTCTTTTTTATCTTTGGCCTCTTTGAGTTCTCTGCCGTATCTTTCCTGAAATCTTTTCATCTGTTTCAGCTCACTTGTTAACTTTTCCACAGCCTCTTTGGACTCATCCCTTTGTTTCACGGCAGCGTCTATGCGTGCTTTCAAACCTTTCTCCAATTCTTCAAACTTCTGGGCCTGTCCTTTGATAATACTTTGCGCTTTGTCTTGGTAATTCTTCAGCTTGATAAGAAAGTTATCCTTCTGTTTCTTACAGCTCTCCTCATGCTGTTTTCTGGCTATGACAAGAGCTATTTCTGCAATGTCTTTTTTATCTTTGGCCTCTTTCAGTTCTCTGCCGGATCTCTCCTGAAATCCTTTCTCCAATTCTTCAAGCTTCTGGCACTGTCCTTTGAGACTTTGAACGCTTATTGTGGCTTGTTTCTGGGCTTCTTTATGTTTGGCATCCTCTTGATTCAAAGTGTTTTTCAAACTTTTGACCTCATCTTGCAATTTCGATACTACCTTGATCAGATCCCTTGCTTGTGTCTCACGCGTCTTCTCAGCTTTGTCATTGGCTTTCTTCAACTGGATATCAAAGTTATCTTTCTGCTTCTTACAGTTCTCCTTATACTGTTGTCTGACTGTTACAAGAGCTTTCTCTGTAATGTCCTGTTTATCTTTGACCTCTTTGGGTTCCCTGCAGGATCTCTCTTGAAATTCCTTCATCTGTTTCGTTAACTTAACCTCAGCCTCATCAGATTCATCCCTTTGCTTTACTATATCCTCTATGCGTGCGTTCAACACTTTTTCACTTTCTTTAAGCTTCTGGCACTGTCCTTTGAGACTTTGAACGTTTTTTGTGGCTTTTTCCTGGGCTTGTTTATGTTTGGCATCCTCTTGATTCAAAGTGTTGTTCAAACTTTTGATCTCTTCTTGCAATCCCTTGATCACATTCCTTGATTGTGTCTCCGTCTTTTCAGCTTTGTCATTGGCTTCTTTCAACTTGATACTGAAATCCTCCTCTTTCTTACGAGCCTGGGCTGCTTGACCTTCCACTGTCTCACCAAGTGTTTTGGTGAACTGCTTCACCCTCCATTCAAGATCAGCTTTCCCTTCACGGAGGAGATCTCTCTCCCCGGTGATCCTCTGAAGCTGCCCTTTTAAAGCCTCATTTATGATACTTTGCTGCTTATCCAATCCAGGCTCACTCTTTACAGCAATGTTCTCTTGTGTTTCTGTAATGCCTTCACCTTTACATAAACAGAGAGTAAGATGGAAGTTTTCATTATAAATGTGAAAATATACAGGGTGTATAAAACAGCATTTGGTTGGATCTATTATACATCCTGTGAGAAAAATACCTTCCATCTTAGAATGTAGATAGTACGTTGAAGGTTGTCTTGGGTATCTCATATTTAAATTTGAGTAATGTAGACCAAACAATTGCCTGTAAAATGAATGATATCATAGCATAACATCCCTGGCGATAACATTGGTGATGTGGTGGTTTCTTTTATCCTGTAAATAAGCTGGATATGTGTCTATGGACGACATGGGAATTATGGATATGTGTCTATGGACGGCATGCAAGGGCATTTCCAAAGGAGGGTGGCACCCCCCCCCCCCCCCCCCCCCCCCCCTCCCCCAATTAATCAAATCTGTCTGCAAAATTGGCCCCATTCTTTTTAAAACTGTCGGCACAAATGAGATTTCCGTCAGTACATTTGCGATTTTGAACACTAAACGGGCCGAACCTAACCAAATGGGAACCTACATTGTACATACGCCATGCCATACACACAATGAATGATGTCAATACCCCCTCTGACTTTAGCCAGGGGAATAAAATGGTACCAACATATTTTTGGTTCTTCATGGTATGAACACAAAATAAGTTCCCATACCCCTTGCAAAAAGGGGTGGGGGTTGTTTATACAGGGGTTAAAGTCAAAGTGGGTTCAATTATGTTGAAAAGTTTCTAGAATTGTTTGTATGGCTCCATCAAAGAAAAAAGTCAATTGTGTCAAATCCATCAGATGTTTATTTCTTGAGGTATACTTGAAAAGTCAAAGGTCAAGTGAGTTATGAAATTATAGGGAGAAACATATGCCCCAAAATGTTATATTATGATTTATATTTTAAAAATACTAGCATAAACTGAGTAGGAACTTGTAGGTTAATATAATTACCTTTTATGTTTTCTTGTTTGAGCTCCTGCTTAATCTCCTGCTTAATCTCTAGTTTGATCTTTAACTTTCCACACACCCAACAGCTTCCCTCAAAATCGTCCTCGCTGACCTGTGTTCAAGCAATGACATGGCCCCCTCTCGCTTTGCCGACTTTAACCTTTGACTTATCTCCGTTGTCAGTCTCATCGTCGGATTCCAGGGCTTCTGTCTGATATTTGTGTACCTGTACTCGTCTGTGCACCATCTTCGATCGAACTCGGATAGTTTTCAAAGTAAGCTTCGGAGTACTTCTGGGACTTGTGCCAGTAGAGGGCGCTCTGGGCGTAGAAATTGGAGTACCTGGAGCTTGATGCAGCACTAGCCGAGGTGAAGGTTGAAGGTTGCCTGGCGCTCTGGGCGTAGAAATTGGAGTACCTGGAGCTTGATGCAGCACTAGCCGAGGTGGAAGGTTGCCTGGCGCTTGCACTGCAATTTGGGGATTGGATGGTAGTTTTTGGCTAATTGCTGGTTGTACTATTCCCAGGCCAATTGCTGCCAGAGCTATAAGGCGTGGTCTTTTTGCAAGTACAACAGGGTGTGATACTATTCCCGGTGGTGGTGATGGGTACGATCTTTTGTTTGGTTCATTGATACTGTCAACAAAACACAAGTATGTATATTAACACTTTCCACGCGGCAGGCGGCTGCAGACGACATTTCAAAATTTCACAAAATCAAGTGTTTCAAAAATGGAAAAATTGTTGAATTTCATTACCATATTTGGAATCACCATAAGCAATACATTGAAATGAGTACAAATATGTCTATTATGGGTACAACCATCCTTGAGATAGACCTTGAAAGTTGGGAAAGGTTTCTGACAAATCTGTTTTTTATGGTAAAACTAATAGCCGCGTGGTAAGTGTTAAATTAGTCCTATTTATTGAGCATGTAGGTACATCGGGAGAAAAATTATGGAATTATTGAAAACTAAGCGAGGGTACGGCGACGTAAAAACCCTGTGTTATATGGGCGGAAGGATCTCTCAGGATGGGTTGGTTGGTCGGTTTTTTTTGATCAATTGAAATGACACAAATATACCAAAACCTGTAAAAAAGTTGACAAAATAAAATGAAAAAAAGAAACCAAATGTTAAAAATGGGTCGATCAGGCCAGTATAACAGGTGGGTTTTTTGTCGCACAACTGAAAAAGTTAACACTGAAAAATAGGCAAAATATGACTCCAACAGATGCAGAAGCTAACAACATTAACAATATGTCAAATAGTGAAAAACCTTTGAAAAAAGCAAGTTAAAATTGCAAATAAACCAACAAAAGACATATCAAAGGCTCAGAACCAAAAGGCCTCATCTTCATATTTTCAAAAATGAGATTTTGGTATCAAAATGTTTAGAAAGAAATTCTCTTTCCAGTAACACAGCCTTATCTCCATAAAATGAAAACCCTTTTAAAGTTATAGCCAATATCACAAGGCCTATCTCCATCTCCCTAATGTGTTTAAAAATCTTCAATAGTCTTTTTCTCAGAATGGTCAAAATGGAGATAAGGCCTTTTGTTTCTGAGCCCTTGATATGTCTCAAACAGATTGACCATATAGACATGCAGTTGTCAAAAAATATATCAGTAAAGGCTTTTGGCAGAGAAATCATGGTGACTTGACTTGAAGGTATATTATATGATCTTTTCCACGGAACGCCCTCAATCCTCGAGGAAAAAAATTGAAGCAGAATTTCTTGCAGATTTACATTTCTAATATGATCAGAAATATAAATCTGCAAGAAAATCTGCTTCCAAAAATAATTTGAGGATTGAGGGCGTCTCCTGGGAAAGATCACATGATATAACTTTAACTTTTAATAAAGCTACAATTGTTGTCATGAATAGTATATAGAACAACTAATTGACTTTGTTGATGGTTTTTTTCTACTTTTTGAATTACTTCAATTTGGCCACTTATTATAGTCACTATCATATTGCTATATGGACGAAATTCAAGCTATTTTATGTGAGCGTGATTCGTTGTTGTTCCCTGGGCTGCGTCCAATTACATACGTGCGAACAACTATGCATAAATATACACATTGACTATAACACCTCATATTCAGAAAATAATGGACATCATGTGTTTTGAGATGAATTCCTTTATTTGAGAAATGACCAAAGGATAAAGACAATGACTGTTGTTTATCAGCACTTACTTTACTTTAGTTATTTGCCGAGAAATAGATGGCATCTGAAATGCAATACAAATAACAACAAAGGATTTACTTTAATATAGAAAAATCTTGTCAAGCCAAATGATGCTTAGAATAGTTTGGCCATCACTAAAATACAGGGCGAGTCAAAATAGCCAGGTTCCGATTTCATTGATTTTTATAAAACAGTTGAAAACAGAAATTGATCAATATAATTAAAGGCTAATGACCGCGTATCAGTTAATTAGAGGTAATTAACTGTGAAGAATAAAAAAAAAATCATTTTGGAACCAAAGAATTGCATGAGGAAAAATTCACCAAATAAACTGCTCAAAAAAAGTTTGGAAATTTGTTTTCAATCGGCAATTTTTCAAATATTTTGTGATATATTCATATTTCATAGTAATCTATGAAAAGTTAATATGTTATTCTTGTCAAAGATACCTCATTCGTAGCAATCACCTGTTTAAGTGCTTAGCCACCTGCTTGTGAATGTGGGGAGGTCTCATTCAAAATGTGCCAAATTCATCACTATTTCGTGCTCAAAAGAACAACTCTGCAATCTGTTCAATGAAGTGTTACATCGAGAACTAGAGTGTATAAAAACGTTGTTTAAAACTTATTAACAACGAATGTTTAAATTACTCAAAACTTGTTTAAGTAGGATAATTTAAGAACCCCCGTTGTTTAAAACTGTTTAGCAATAGTTTTGCTTTGTTGTTGTGATGATTTTGACACATTCAGATTGAGACCACCCCATATGCCCAAGCACGTCGCTGAGCTCTAGGACATGTTCATGTTATTGTGTTGCATATCAATTGAAAGCTGATGTGTTCATTTTTCCAGTGATTCCAAATTTGTAGCAATTACTTGTTTTAGAGCTCGTGCTTGAGAATATGGGGAGGTCTCAATCCGAATGCCAAAATCATCACTATTTGTCCTCAAAAACAATAGAGCATCTCTCTACAACACAGCAAAAATGTTGTTTAGCAGCTTTAAATAACAGGGGTTCTTCAAGTACCCCGCTTAAACAAGTTTTGCATTTAAAGGGGCACTAAGAGATGTGTTGGAGGCTGTGCCCTCAATTATGATAAAAACTGGGATTAGTATATTTTTATAATTGTATATTACATGTATGAACTTAATACACCTATAAGGATTAAGAAAAAAACAGCCCTCTTTGTACAAGAAAACGTCGATTCCAAAATGCTCGTACAGCCGTGACGAGCATTTTACGTCCGGCAGTATCCCCCTGCAGTACGCGTGATACATAACGCGAACCATATTTGCATAGAGGGCGTTTTTCAATAAATATAGCGATGATATTGTTTTAATCAAGTTTTGCTGTGTTTTTGTTAGTAGAAACAACAATGGCAATTTTTAATGTTATCATCTTGAATTCTGAAGTAAATTTTTAAACATTTAAAATTTTCAACACCACTTAATGTCCCTTTAAACATTCATCTAAGCGGGGTACTTGAACAACGCCTGTTGATTTAAAGGTTTTTAAATAGCATTTCACAGTGTACACTTCATTGAAGAGTTGTTCTTTTGAGCACAAAATGAAAGTGAATTTGGCACATTTTGAATGGGATCTCCCCACATTCACAAGCAGGTGGCTAGGCACATTTTGGCATTGTATTGCATGCTCGTGCTTGTGTGTATGATACATATTTTGTGTGGGTGGGGGGGGGGGGGGGGGGGGGGGGGTGTAGGGCGGAGTGAGTGGGAGTGGTTTGTAGGGGTGTGTGTGTTAGGGTATTTGAGGGGTGTGTGTATGTTCATCTTGTGAGTGTTTTTGGTATCACGTCATGTTATATATAAATGTGTCTTGTAATTTGTATTTAAATTTCAATGTATCTCTTCGAACATATTTAAATATTTTTATAATACTGTAAGTTATGCAATTTGGCGTAGGCCACAAATTTGTATTTTTCAATAAACCAATCTATAAAACCAATCTACATCAGTGCTCGATCTAGTTGCCTTCATGTGCGCCAGCGTCCTTCTGTATTCATTCGCTGCTGTAAGGCCAATGGAAATGAATTCATAGTTTCCTGTTGACCACCCGCGTCACATCTGACGCCGCATCAAATATTTCATTATTTCACTTCAATTCATTATTTCATAAATCAAGTATATGAAACCATATGAAACATCGCAAAACACTCGAAGAAATCGGAAGCACAATCACAATAGACTCCGCGCGACTTTCTACTACATGAAGGTATATGAGAACGTAGGTAACAGAAAGCGTAAAGTGTTAATAAGTGTCACAGACTACTGTCTGTCATAGAGTGTACGGTAAAATGTAGCGTACCGTACATTTTGAATGACATGCTTTATTCCGTCAGAGACTTCATGAATTTTAGAAATAACTAGACTGATGAGACTCTCATAACGCCCTCACACGTCGCTATCTTGGCAGGCTATATATGAGTACATCAGCGTAACAGCCTACGTAAATATTAGGAGACTGGGGGCCAAAAAACTACGAAACAATTCTGAGCAGCAGCAGCAGAGTTTTCTTTCGTTGTGCCGCATTCCATCCAGTCTGAAAGGAGATTTCTTTCTGATATTTTAAAAGTAAAGAATAAATTTCAACGTAGAACATTTATTTATTTAAATATTTTTAACTTAAATCGATATTTGAGGAACAAATATTTTGACAATGATGATAAATCATCAATTTATATCGTGATTGAGACACTGATCGACGGTGCAAAATGTAACACTCTTAGTCTTGCTGGTGTATTTTAAAAGGGATTCGATTTTAAAAGCCCGTAAAAGCTCGTGAGCTTGCTTGATGACAAGTTAGTTGTGGATGTTGACGCTTTTAGAAACATTGCTGATCCAGGGAATGACATGGCTTCAACATGCAATTGTCTTTGAATTGATTAATGAAGATGGCAGCTATTTGGGGATTTTTTTTCGTCATGGGGGCCTTGATTTGACATTTGATTTGATTGTACAAGTTGTAGGCCTTGCTTTTTTGTAAATTGTTTGTTTTTTGTATGTTTGTTTCTTTGTTCAAGATGGTGATTCTTCCTGATACAGATTCAATATGTAGTTGTGTTTGAGGTTTGATCTCAAGATGGTGCCTATTTGGTGGGTTAGTTGGTCGGTCGGTCGGTCATGTGACTCGATCAGTGAGTTGGTAAGAGGTGAGAGTCAAGTTCTGCTGCAAATTCCTGCAGCCAGCTGCTGACTGACCAAGAGAGAATTTCAGAATAAACACAGCTCAGTGGTTTCAAGAAAATTAAGTGTAGGTGTCGAGTTTATTTGTCTTTCAATTAATTGTAAATAAACTAACTGTGTTTCATAAAACTATTTGGGTAAATATATGGGCCTTAACGTTACAGTAAAGGAAAGAGAAGACGGGTAGGTCCCAGCACAGTTATTATAAACAACACATACGAACACCAGCTTTCATGACTTACATAAAAATGTATTTGTTTATAACTACACTTTGTACATAAAAATGTATTTATAACTATACTTTGTACAAGGGAAAAAATACTAAGTAGAAGCTATGTGATGGTGCCTGATATGTTATAAGTCTTTTCTCTTGAACTTGGGCACTACTCTTCAACAATAAATAATGAATTCATAAAAAATAATGAAATATTGTCCAATAATGAATAATGAAATCTGACCTCGTCAACTTTTCAAGATTTTGAAAAGGAAACTATGAATCCATTTCCATTGGCCTAATGAGAAATTTCCTTATGTCATCACTTGGATAACCAGAAACCTTTCAACTATAAAACGGGGTATTTTTGTCCATGAATCTTACTAGATTAGTCTGTGCCGAAGTCCCTGCCTTGAGTGTCTTGATTTGTTTTTGCTGCTTGGCAAGTAGTTGCTGTAAACTTTCCTGGTGAAAAAAACATTAAAAAGAATAAACCTTTTCACACATTAAACATCTGATCATATTCTGACCAATCATGGGCGCAATAGTGAACAGTCCCTGAATCTGCCGGTTGCTAGGCCAGAATCAGATTGCTATAGGCCTGAATCAGGTAGTTTGACTTCAATCTAACTCATCATGCGCGACTGGTAGTTTGATCTGTCGAGTTGCTGTGAACCATTTGTGTTTCATAGTTCACATGAGCGACTTCAAATCGCCACAACTGCAACTGGCTTTCATTATGTTCCCATCCCTTAACACTTTTGGACCGGTGATTTTGACATTTCGCCGGTAATAAATCATCTAATATGTTGTCAACCGCTGACTATGTGGCCCATTTGCAGGGTTATCAAGGTTAGTTTATGCCCTTGGGGCATAATTATGTCCTTTGCAGTCTTTTAATTGGACCACATAGTGGAAAATATACACATCCTTCGATGATTTATTACCGGCGAAATGTCAAATCACCGGTCCAAAAGTGTTAAGGGAGTGGGAACATAATGAAAGTTGTAATCAGCATTATATGTTTCTATTACAGAATGCCCCACCCCCCTTGAAATTACCCCAAACTTGAGGCAACACAAAGTACAGAAAATAATACCAATAATAATAAAAAGCATTTCAGTGCTTTACTCGAACAAACTTAGAAAAGAAAGATTGAAACATTAGAAAGTATCATGCATCTTAAAGCAGGGCTGTCAACTTTGGGGATTTGCTGGGAGGGAGAGATACAGACTCAAAAAAAAAATCGTAAAACATGCACAATTTTTTTTCCGTCATGTTGAAATGTGACGCTTACCTCTTGTTGTTTTTTCTGTTGTTCTTGTTGTTTTTTCTGTTGTTCTTCTGCATACTTGCGATTCATCTCTACTTCTTGCCTAAAATAAATAAAGGGGCGATTATTTACTGGCATACTATTCTGATCATTTAATTTTGCGATGGATTTAATTGCACGAATTTTGCTAGGGATGTGGAATCGCAAATTTAAATACCGGCGAAACTGACAATTTTTAATTGAAAGTATAACAGTAATATTTCCAGATTTGCGAAATTAAATGCCTGCTAAAATAGCAGTAATTTTAAATTCGCAAAATAAATTATCTGCAAAATTATAGTGTTTTACAGTAAACCAGCTGAACAAAAAGGACTGTTGTGGGAACAGCATGGGGTCACTTTCCCACAAACCAGCTATACCCACACTCGTCCAAGCACCTATAAAATGGACCCCCAAAAAAAGTTGAATTGCCCTTTCAGGGAGGGTCGGACGGTCTGATTTTTTTAATTTTTTTAAATTTTAACAGGGATAGATACTACAAAAAGACATGTTTTAAAGATTTTTTGTTGTTGATTTTTTTTGATTTTTTTGATTTTTGAACAAGCAGATACTACTGAAAAACACGTTTTCATCTTTCTTTATTGTTATGTGCTTCTTTTAATTTAATTTAATTTTTATTTATTTAATAAAAATAAAAAAATAGCGACCCTAGATTTCCAAAAATTTGGGTCGGTCGGAAAGGGCAAGTCAACTTCTTCTTTTTTTCGGCCTAAATGGCGTAAAGCACACCCACAATAATGTACACATCCAATTATTACCCCTAAAAAAAGAACACACAAAAAAAACTTTTCAGAAAGTTGGGAAAGGCTTCAGAAAAATCTGTTTTGTACGTTAAAACCAATAGCCGCGTGGAAATGTCTTTGATTCCGCATATTTTACGCCAGCGCATTAAAATCAATACCCTTATGAGAGGTGATCATTGGAATATGCTTTGAAAAGGTAGATGATGACTGCTATCATGGCCCAGGGGGTGTACTCAGATACTTTTTTGGTAGGGATGTGCGCCAGCAAATGAAAATCGACCAAAAATGTTACCAATTTTCGGGGGGAAATGGACCATACATTTACCAGAGACCCTAAGAAGATGTTTAAAGGTCTTGGCACAAACGCCCGCCAACTATAACGCTTTTTCACAGGATGCATTTGTCTAGCTCTTAAGTTTAGAAATAAGAATAAGTAACACTGATAACTAATTAATTGATGTAAACTAGAACCTAAGAGCTCTATAACTATGAACGCACTATGAAGCCATGATTGTGTGCATATGTATTGGAACAGAGATGAACCAGGGACATGAATTAAGGCATTTTGCAAAAACGCAATGCATTGTGGACCGGTGTCTTTAAAATCTTCTTTGCCAGAGACCCATATTTTTCCTACATATTTGACAGATTTTGCTAACATTTCTGTGAAAAACAGCAAATTTAAAGATTTTAGACCCATAAATTTACCAAAAATGTATATGAAAAGGGCCGGGTCATTCATTTACCAGACGGGTGAAAATGGGACCCTGTTTGGCCGCACATCCCTTTGGCCTCATATCCACTATCCCCGGGACCATGGACACTGTACTTACTGTTTTTTCTTAAAAGTCTTGACATATGGAATATTATCTTCTAGCTCCTCCGGGTCCTCACAACAACTGTATAATCATGTGATATATAAAAATAGGACAAATGTTGCGTTAAGCTGGCCCGTATTAACAGGAACGCTTGAAGCAGCATGAAGCTGTATTTGGAACTCATATCAACTGCAAGATTCATGTGTTGAGGAAGAGAAGATTACATCGATTGTGAATGGGACATAAACGGCCGTTCAAAGAGGAAGACTGGATAGGTGGGGTATCGGGTTGGGAATGAGGAAAGGTAGCATTATACTTATCCTTCTTGATACTTATTCCACCACCCCTGTACTGCCTGTTAGCCAGCCTGCGAAGATCCGTGCACCCCATTTGTGTGTTAACATGTTTCTATTGCAGATAGGGTCGTAATTAGGCTCAATGTCCTTTACCTCGACAGTTTAAGTTCAATAGGCCAAGTAACAAAAATTATGTGTTTCACTATAGGGTTCATTTCACTATACCATGATTTGATATGTTCAAACATGTGATGAGTCATCAAAATAGAGGGGTCTGAGGGCATATAACTCACATTACCAGATGGAGGGCTAATGGCTCGACACATTACCAAATAGAGGGATAATGACTCAGGTTACAGATAGAGGGATAATAACTCAGGCTATCAAATATAGTATAACAACTCAGGCTACCAGATAGAGAGATAATGATTCGGTGTACAATACCTGTGATTTGGATCAGGGTTCATTTCACAATACCATGACTCGGTACGTTTTATGAAGGACATGTTGGAGTTGGGAGGCAGCTTTCGCCATTGCTGACACCGATCACACTGGACCCAATCATAATCTGGCGGATTACTATATTATGATAGAAAAAATATCACATAATAGTTATTATCACAAATGGTTACAAATTGTTATAAACCTGCCCTGTCCTATGAGTCAACAGACCTCTCAGGTAGTGTCGGGCGGTCAGGCGCTTTTTGTGTGTAAAGATTTCAGTGATTTTCAACAATTTCCCAAAGTTTTATCCAAATAAAAAATTAGACTTAAGACCGACTTTTTAGTACTTATATTCCCAGTTTAAATCCGAAGCACCCCCCCCCCTTTTTTTTTAGACCCTGGACAGCACACCCCTATCATAAAAGGTTGAGTGCCCCACCCTCCTTCAATGTTGTTCACAAATTTCAAACAAATTGCCAATGTGTTTCGAACTTGTTTACATATAAACATTTGAACATATGACAAATCATTTCTATTTAACAACATTATGTTCCCAGTCCCTTAACAGTTTTGGACCGGTGATTTGACATTTCGCCGGTAATAAATCATCACAGGATGTTTCTATTTCCCACTATGTGGTCCAATTAAAAGACTGCAAAGGAAATAATTATGCCCCAATGGCATAAACTAACCTTCATAACCCTGAAAATGAACCACATAGTCAGCGGTTGATAAAATCTTAGATGATTTATTACCGGCGAAATGTCAAAATCACCAGTCCAAAAGTGTTAAGGGATGGGAACATAATGAATATAGTCATCCACTTACTCTAGGGGTTCAGGTTTAACCATACTCTTATCCAAGTCCAGAACTGTAATTCCCATTTTTTCGTTCCAATAATCATTACACTTTGTACCCAAGGCAGATGTCAAAATCACCGGTCCAAAAGTGTTAAGGGATGGGAACATAATGAATATAGTCATCCACTTACTCTAGGGGTTCAGGTTTAACCATACTCTTATCCAAGTCCAGAACTGTAATTCCCATTTTTTCGTTCCAATAATCATTACACTTTGTACCCAAGGCAGATAGCAGACTTCTGCAAACACAATCATGATAGAAAATATATAACACAAAAATCTGCCAAAAGAATTGCAATTTGTGACAAATTCACTAAGTAGTACAACTTTTGTACAAGCTGTCCCAGAATGATTTGTACCGAGTTTGAAAAAGTGATCAAAATATATAAATAACATTGCTGACCAAGTCAAATATTTGGAATGAGGAACATGTTATCTGTTAATTTCATGAAAACATTAATCCGTACCGAAATGGCATAACATTATTCAGCGTATTACACTTGATAAAACTCACACCAAACTTCAAAACTGCCACATTTTTAAGAGAGTATGATTTAAATCACTTGAGCTGAACAATTCCCTCACACCATTCAAATATTGCTTCATAAAACATCACCAACAGTTGATATCTACTAACATTGTACTGGAAAGGACACAGCAAATTAATTACCGGCATATTATTTTAATTCAGCTAGCTTCGTGCCAAACATGGTCAATGCATGATTTTATGAGTTTCAAAAGAGGTAATTTTGGTCAAACTTGGAATCTACCATTATTACAAAAGAGTCCGTCGGAAATGTCTGATTTTCAAAATTCAAAAGAAAGCGAAATATATGTTAGAATCATACACACTTGAACAATAAATTAATAGTTAAATAAATTTCGAAAAACAGGTCATGTGAATTAGGTACCGTAAAACGGGGTGAATAGGGACATGGGGGTGAATAGGGACAAAAATGGGAGCAGTTTTTTAAATGTCACCCGGCCAGTTTGTGTACCGTAAAACGGGGTGAATATGCCCCATTCACCCTGTTTTACGGTACACAAACTGGCCGGGTGACATTTAAAAAACTGTTCCCACTTTTGTCCCTATTCACCCCCATGTTCCTATTCACCCTGTTTTACGGAACGAAGTGCATTCTTCGCAGCAGTTGATCGCATCCATAGCATTAGTTGTCTGCCTAGTGGTTTACTATGTTTACATACAAGCGTATACCCTTAAAGAGACTAACATTAGTAGCGCGACTATTTTGTTTTTATCAACAATGGTGTCGATACAGGCAACTTCAAAATGTATAGAGCTGAACATAAAATGTGAAGGTATAACAACCCGAATCTCTCTTTATTTTTTGTTATTGAAACACCTTACAACTTTGAGAGGGAGACAATCTCTCACCAACACCAGCGCAATCTACACACAGGTTATTAAAGATATCTGGGTGAAAACACATTTGTTTTCAGAGAATGACTCGATTCATCAAGAACTGATGCCAAAAATACTTGGCTAATCGGAAACATTCGGAACCGATGAAATGTCTTCGGATTTGAAATTGTCTGTAGTACGTACCCAAACATATACACACTCACCCCTGCATACACAAAAGTTAGACATTCTAAGCAATTTCATTGATTTTCAGAAAAATCAGAGCCGTGTATATGAGACAAATTAACATGGCATACATTAATTAGCGTGACTCGTGCAGCGCGTGGTAACCATACTTTTGTTCCATAATGCGCATTTCTTCAGTGCGTCTACTGCACTTTTATGCATGCTTATGCGGGCCTATATGCTGTGCATTACACCGACGCATGGCATACTCAACGCACAGGATTGGATGGAGTGTTTGTGGGTTATTTGATATAAACAAGGGAGATTTCGTATCTCCCTGGATATGAGATCTTTTCTGCACCAAGAATTGGAAGAAGAGGTGGCGGTATTTCTATCATCCATCGAAAAGAATTCAAAATCAAAATCAATGATGTTTTTGACTCAAAATGTATTGAATGCGTCGATCTGCTTATCACCTCAACAGACCACTCGCAGTTTAGACTGATCTCAGTTTATCGCCCACCACGATCTAAAACGAATCCTGTTACCATCAACCAGTTTTTCATGAAGTTTTCATCATTGATTGAGACTCTTGCTGTGTACCCTGGTCGGTTTGTCATTGCAGGAGATTTTAATTTCCATATGGATAACAATGATGACCGCGATGCATCGAGGATGCGCAAGCTCTTAACATCTGCCGCACTGAAACAACATATATCAGGAAGTACGCACAAACACGGCCATACGCTAGATTTGATCATTTCACGGGACTCTGATGAAACCTTTGTTGCAAACCCGCTTGTGATTCGCAGCACAAGATCTGATCACTTTGCTGTGAAATGCGTCTTGGATATCTCACGCCCAAATCTGACAAAGCAGTGCGTTCGTTATAGACCTCAACATCACACCAACATCAACTATCAAGATCTTCGTAGAGACATTCTTTCATCTGATCTATCAGACCTGGTCAATGAAGGATCTAGCGATGTTACGCTACTTGTTGACAAATACAACACTGTCCTTCGTGAACTGTTAGATAAACATGCTCCAGTGGTAGAGCGAATCATCTCACTCCGCCCATACGCACCCTGGTATAATGATAGTCTGCGTGAAGCAAAGAAAAAAAGGAGGCAACTAGAAAGAAAATGGGTTCAATCAGGACTTCACGTCGACAAGGAAGCTTTCAGAGCAAACTGCAACGAGTACCAAATGTCTCTTGAGAAAGCAAAGTATGTATTGTTTATAGACCGTACCCGTGTTATATTGTCTGACATAAATGAGTTTGGTTTCAAAAAGTACAAAACCCCATTATCAGGGCATATAATACTCACATTACAAATGAATTGGTGTAACCTGTCATATTCATAATACATACCTGTATACATTGGTATCTTCAAAATCTTGCTTGTTATGCGTTGCTGTGAGAAAATTGCATTCTATAACTCCCACAATGCCTACACCACGTATGTCAGGCTGTATTTATAAGCAAACAAGAACAAGACAAAACGTTTGGGTTATTTGGTTCGCAATTTGGGTTCAAAATATAGCTAGCAACAAATACCACAAATAAGGTAAGATACAAATTTGGTAATTGTGAAAATTCATTCTTGCATTCTTTTCCATTATTTCAATCTAGATGAACCTTGATTAATACGTATTAATTTTACCGACTGCCTAATTTCAAATGATATGTCTTCTTTAGGCTTTTGACTGCCTAATAGGTCTTCATTTTGTTTGTCTTCAATTCTCACTGCCTATTATGTCTTCATTTTGTTTGTCTTCAATTGTCGACTGCTTATGAAAATGTCTTTGACTGCTTAATTAGTCTTCGACTGCATATGGGTTGCATTCGACTGCCTAACGACTGCCTATTTTATGGTAAGGGTACACTTGATTAATTGCAAGCCCGGCCTCGGGGGGCCATGACTAGTGGGGACTCCCGGACGTACACATTGCAAATGTGACATTCCCGGTTCATTTGTGTACGGTCCCTGCAGGGCGGGGCATTATTTTTTATATGTCCCGCTTTTTGTTGTGCTGCCCTTAGCGACCTGCTCTAAAATCTCCAAAATCAGGGTCACAATGTTCCATGAGAAATGCATTAAAATAAGTACAAACATACCTAGTACTGGTTCGGTAATCCTTGAGATAGATCTTGAGAGATAGGAAAGTTTCATGAAAAATCTGTTTTGTATAATGGTAAAACTATTATATAGCCGCGTGTAAAGTGGTAATTGGCGTCACATGGCTTAGGATCGCTCTCAAAAGAGTTAAATGTGGTCTTTAGAATACCCACCATTTTTTGAAATCCCACTCTGACATAAGGTTTAATGAGTCTGTTTCTATGGTACATCATTATCCCGTATTGGTTCTGCTTTTGTTTCTGCTTCTGGTTGAAACCAAATGTTATCGACACTGGCCTATCAGGATTTAGCTGTTCAGAAAAGAGAAATCAACAATTTGGTTACTACGAGAATATGGCTAAGGCATAAAAAATAGTTTGTTTGCTATAACAAAAGAAACAAGGTGGTTCTCGATCGGCACATCTTGTCTGCTGGCACGATAGTGTCCCGGGGGGGGGGGGGGGGGGGTACTCGGAATTGATTTGGTCCGGGGTGTGCCGCTGGAGTTTCGAACCCATACCCATTTTTAGGGGTGATTTTGGCAAATCCATGGTGTAAAGCCCATACCCATTTTTAGGGGTGATTTTGACAAATCCATGGTGTAAAGTAAGCTTTTAAAAACAATTGTTACAAAAGAAAAAATACTGGAAGTCACGACTTCCCCTGGCTGGAAGATTCACTGATGGGGTCAAAGGTCACATAGGGGTCATTAGAGGTCAACCTGGGTACACCCTATGATTCATCTCAAATCCCTGTATGTTTAGTTGAGATTGAAGTCTGATACTTGTCATATGAGAGATTGGGGCCTAATATATTGACAAAATGGGTTGAAGGTCATCTAAAGGTAATTATAGGCCAACCCGGGTACACCCCATGTATCATCTCAAGTCCCCTTGCCCAAAGATTGTTGTTACCAAGTATGGTTAAGATTGAAGTTTGACTTTTCATATGAGAGCCATCAAGAGCAATAAGTGCAATGTAAAGTGTTGACAAATTGGGGTTAAAGGTCATGTAGGGTCATTCGATATCAATCAGTGCACCCCATGAACATCTCAAGTCCCCTTACCTAATGATTATTGTCGACAAGTTTGACCAAGATTGAAGTTTGACTTTACATGAGAGCCCTAATAAAAATTCCATTGAAATGGAATGGGGGCGATCCAAGAGAAAGAAGCATGTTTGTAACCATTATCTGTTGCATACCAAACAAAATACCATGGAAATGGTGTATGTATTTTCCATAATTCAAACAAAAAATTAAATCAAAACACCGCAGTCTAAAAAAATAGTACAGGAAACCAATAAAGTTGATTTGTGTGCATGGAAGTGTGTGGGGGGGGGGGGGGGGGGGTGGATACCATCTGAAGAACAATCTAGGTATATATGACAGCCACAACTCACCATTTATTCAAAGATTTTTTCTGATTTATTAGGCAACCTCACAACAATTGGGAGATTTCTCCTTAGTCAAACAAGATAAGCTATTATGTCTCTCTGTTGGGAGTCTAATAACATCGCTCTGATTGAATCATCAAGGCTAAACAAATATAGCTTTGACTCTATCACAGACTGCAGGACTGTTAAAATAAACTGCATATAGGTGCATGTAATTTACAAAGACTACAAACATGGCGGCCCCCACTTATGTCTAGAAAGACCAAAATGTGTAATTTTTTTGCAATCTGATGCTATAAGGGTGGCTTCGCCCCCAAAAAGATACATAAGTACAGTTTTTAAGTATTGACAAAATGTGGGTCAAAGGTCATGTAGGGGTCATCAGCAGTCAATCAGTGTACACTCAATACCTTACGCCCCCTTACCGAACGAATATTATCACCAAGTTTGGCTGAGATTGAAGTCTGACTTTACATGAGAGCCCAAAACAGCAGCAATAAGTGCAGTTTAAAGTGTTGGCAAAATGGGTCAAAGGTCATGTAGGGGCCATTAGAGGTCAATCTGTCTACACCCAATGAGCATCTGAAGTACCCTTTCCCAATAGATTATTGATTATTGTTACCATGAGAGCATGTAGGTCCCATAAAGGCTAACCAAAAGGGAACACCCCCCCCCCCCCCACCACACACACATCACACACCCCTGACATGATCGCAATATCCCTCACTGCTTTTCAAGCCAGTGGGACACATATGGGTCAATCCAGCCCAGTCTAAAGAACAAAGGCTTTTATCCTGGCCTTACCTTGATATTTTTTGGCTTATAAGTGTCCAACACTGTGTCACTCAGCGTTTTAGAGATATACAAAGTCATCACTCGTTTGCCTCTCAGATATATGCGCGCCTTTGGCTTCATGTACAGGATGCTACAATAGGCCTGCAATTGGTTTGGAAGAAACAATAAATTGTCATGTTTAAAATATATCTAAGAATTATAAACTGCGTTATTTTATGATTAAAAGATCAAAATAACCAATAAACTAAATAAGAATGAGAATAAAATACAGTTCTTAGCCGTTTTGCTATATACGAGGGTCTTATAATGTATAGGCTGTACCATATTTGTGTTGTCACGTTTAGCTGCATGCGGCGACCATACACGACTCCAAATATGGTACAGTCTATACATTATAAGACCATCTTATATAGCAAAACAGCTAAGAACTATATTTTATTCTCTAATTATCACATGGTTGAAATCAGGCTAATCATATGATATAAAAGAAAATATGAGGTGATGCGATGACAGAAAAGGGGAAAAAGTACAAATCTAATATATGTGACGCGATCAAGAAGAATGAGTCGGATGTCGGGGAATCCCAAATTGAGATATGGCCAATTCAAAATGGCGGCTTACATAAGTTTTGATGGAAATTCATGTATACAATTTGACATAACTTTGGAACAAAACGTCGTATCGACATGGGGTTTTCAGTTTCTGAAAGCTCTAGGTGTCTTCTTTAAAACTGTATTAAAAACTCATTTTCGACCTGGGTCGACATCCGACTCATTCCTCTTGATCGCGTCACATATATTCTTACCCTGAGTGAGTATTTGTGTTCTGGTGTATCGTTATTATCCTGAATCAAGTCGTTATAGTCGTCCGCTATGATGATGTCATGTTCATCACTCATCAGATTAAACTCCAATCTGTTGTTGTCGTCTCTGTTAATTAGCAAAGAGATGGAATAAGATATAAGCCACGCTATCAGTGATCCTAGTCTCTGTTAATTGGCAAAGAGATGGAATACGATTCAAGCCACGCTATCAGTGATCCTAGTCTCTGTTAATTGGCAAAGAGATGGAATAAGATATAAGCCACGCTATCAGTGATCCTAGTCTCTGTTAATTGGCAAAGAGATGGAATAAGATTCAAGCCACGCTATCAGTGATCCTAGTCTCTGTTAATTGGCAAAGAGATGGAATAAGATTCAAGCCACGCTCTCAGTGATCCTAGTCTCTGTTAATTGGCAAAGAGATGGAATAAGATTCAAGCCACGCTATCAGTGATCCTAGTCTCTGTTAATTGGCAAAGAGATGGAATAAGATTCAAGCCACGCTATCAGTGATCCTAGTCTCTGTTAATTGGCAAAGAGATGGAATAAGATTCAAGCCACGCTATCAGTGATCCTAGTCTCTTTTAATTGGCAAAGAGATGGAATAAGATTCAAGCCACGCTATCAGTGATCCTAGTCTCTTTTAATTGGCAAAGAGATGGAATAAGATTCAAGCCACGCTCTCAGTGATCCTAGTCTCTGTTAATTGGCAAAGAGATGGAATAAGATATAAGCCACGCTATCAGTGATCCTAGTCTCTGTTAATTGGCAAAGAGATGGAATAAGATATAAGCCACGCTATCAGTGATCCTAGTCTCTGGTAATTGGCAAAGAGATGGAATAAGATTCAAGCCACCAGTGATCCTAGTCTCTGTTAATTAGCAAAGAGATGGAATAAGATTCAAGCCACGCTATCAGTGATCCTAGTCTCTGGTAATTGGCAAAGAGATGGAATAAGATTCAAGCCACGCTATCAGTGATCCTAGTCTCTGTTAATTAGCAAAGAGATGGAATAAGATTCAAGCCACGCTATCAGTGATCCTAGTCTCTGTTAATTGGCAAAGAGATGGAATAAGATTCAAGCCACGCTATCAGTGATCCTAGTCTCTGGTAATTGGCAAAGAGATGGAATAAGATTCAAGCCACGCTATCAGTGATCCTAGTCTCTGTTAATTAGCAAAGAGATGGAATAAGATTCAAGCCACGCTATCAGTGATCCTAGTCTCTGTTAATTAGCAAAGAGATGGAATAAGATTCAAGCCACGCTATCAGTGATCCTAGTCTCTGTTAATTGGCAAAGAGATGGAATAAGATTCAAGCCACGCTATCAGTGATCCTAGTCTCTGTTAATTGGCAAAGAGATGGAATAAGATTCAAGCCACGCTCTCAGTGATCCTAGTCTCTGTTAATTGGCAAAGAGATGGAATAAGATTCAAGCCACGCTATCAGTGATCCTAGTCTCTGTTAATTGGCAAAGAGATGGAATAAGATTCAAGCCACGCTCTTAGTGATCCTAGTCTCTGTTAATTGGCAAAGAGATGGAATAAGATATAAGCAACGCTATCAGTGATCCTAGTCTCTGTTAATTGGCAAAGAGATGCTATTAGATTCAAGCCACGCTATCAGCTATCAGTGATCCTAGTCTATGTTAATTGGCAAAGAGATGGAATAAGATATAAGCCACGCTATCAGTGATCCTAGTCTCTGTTAATTGGCAAAGAGATGGAATAAGATTCAAGCCACCAGTGATCCTAGTCTCTGTTAATTGGCAAAGAGATGGAATAAGATTCAAGCCACGCTATCAGTGATCCTAGTCTCTGTTAATTGGCAAAGAGATGGAATAAGATATAAGCCACGCTATCAGTGATCCTAGTCTCTGTTAATTGGCAAAGAGATGGAATAAGATTCAAGCCACGCTATCAGTGATCCTAGTCTCTGTTAATTGGCAAAGAGATGGAATAAGATATAAGCCACGCTATCAGTGATCCTAGTCTCTGTTAATTGGCAAAGAGATGGAATAAGATTCAAGCCACGCTATCAGTGATCCTAGTCTCTGTTAATTGGCAAAGAGATGGAATAAGATATAAGCCACGCTATCAGTGATCCTAGTCTCTGTTAATTGGCAAAGAGATGGAATAAGATTCAAGCCACCGGTGATCCTAGTCTCTGTTAATTGGCAAAGAGATGGAATAAGATTCAAGCCACGCTATCAGTGATCCTAGTCTCTGTTAATTGGCAAAGAGATGGAATAAGATTCAAGCCACCAGTGATCCTAGTCTCTGTTAATTGGCAAAGAGATGGAATAAGATTCAAGCCACGCTATCAGTGATCCTAGTCTCTGTTAATTGGCAAAGAGATGGAATAAGATATAAGCCACGCTATCAGTGATCCTAGTCTCTGTTAATTGGCAAAGAGATGGAATAAGATTCAAGCCACGCTATCAGTGATCCTAGTCTCTGTTAATTGGCAAAGAGATGGAATAAGATATAAGCCACGCTATCAGTGATCCTAGTCTCTGTTAATTGGCAAAGAGATGGAATAAGATTCAAGCCACGCTATCAGTGATCCTAGTCTCTGTTAATTGGCAAAGAGATGGAATAAGATATAAGCCACGCTATCAGTGATCCTAGTCTCTGTTAAGTGGCAAAGAGATGGAATAAGATTCAAGCCACCAGTGATCCTAGTCTCTGTTAATTGGCAAAGAGATGGAATAAGATTCAAGCCACCAGTGATCCTAGTCTCTGTTAATTGGCAAAGAGATGGAATAAGATTCAAGCCACGCTATCAGTGATCCTAGTCTCTGTTAATTGGCAAAGAGATGCTATTACATTTAAGCCACTCTATCAGTGATCCTAGTCTCTGTTAATTGGCAAAGAGATGGAATAAGATATAAGCCACGCTATCAGTGATCCTAGTCTCTGTTAATTGGCAAAGAGATGCTATTAGATTCAAGCCACGCTATCAGCTATCAGTGATCCTAGTCTGTTAATTGGCAAAGAGATGGAATAAGATATATAAGCCACGCTATCAGTGATCCTAGTCTCTTTTAATTGGCAAAGAGATGGAATAAGATTCAAGCCACCGGTGATCCTAGTCTCTGTTAATTGGCAAAGAGATGGAATAAGATTCAAGCCACGCTATCAGTGATCCTAGTCTCTGTTAATTGGCAAAGAGATGGAATAAGATATAAGCCACGCTATCAGTGATCCTAGTCTCTGTTAATTGGCAAAGAGATGGAATAAGATTCAAGCCACGCTATCAGTGATCCTAGTCTCTGTTAATTGGCAAAGAGATGGAATAAGATATAAGCCACGCTATCAGTGATCCTAGTCTCTGTTAATTGGCAAAGAGATGGAATAAGATTCAAGCCACGCTATCAGTGATCCTAGTCTCTGTTAATTGGCAAAGAGATGGAATAAGATATAAGCCACGCTATCAGTGATCCTAGTCTCTGTTAATTGGCAAAGAGATGGAATAAGATTCAAGCCACCAGTGATCCTAGTCTCTGTTAATTGGCAAAGAGATGCTATTAGATTCAAGTCAAGCCACCAGTGATCCTAGTCTCTGTTAATTGGCAAAGAGATGGAATAAGATTCAAGCCACTCTATCAGTGATCCTAGTCTCTGTTAATTGGCAAAGAGATGCTATTACATTCAAGCCACTCTATCAGTGATCCTAGTCTCTGTTAATTGGCAAAGAGATGCTATTATATTCAAGCCATGCTATCAGTGATCCTAGTCTCTGTTAATTGGCAAAGAGATTAGATCAAGCCACTCTATCAGTGATCCTAGTCTCTGTTAATTGGCAAAGAGATGCTATTAGATCAAGCCACTCTATCAGTGATCCTAGTCTCTGTTAATTGGCAAAGAGATGCTATTAGATCAAGCCAATCTATCAGTGATCCTATATAGTCTCTGTTAATTGGCAAAGAGATGCTATTAGATTCAAGTCATGCTATCAGTGATCCTAGTCTCTGTTAATTGGCAAAGAGATTAGATCAAGCCACGCTATCACTGATCCTAGTCTCTGTTAATTGGCAAAGAGATGCTATTACATTCAAGCCACTCTATCAGTGATCCTAGTCTCTGTTAATTGGCAAAGAGATGCTATTAGATTCAAGCCACGCTATCACTGATCCTAGTCTCTGTTAATTGGCAAAGAGATGCTATTAGATTCAAGCCATGTGATCCTAGTCTCTGTTAATTGGCAAAGAGATGCTATTAGATTCAAGCCACGCTATCACTCAGTGATCCTAGTCTCTGTTAATTGGCAAAGAGATATTAGATTCAAGCCACGCTAGAGATGCTATTATCATCACAAAGGTTTCAGGTTTTCAAAACCATGATTACCGTAGTCCCACTGTTTTTTTACTCGAACAAATATCGGAATTGAAGTATGATACCGGTACTTTAAAAAGATTAAAATATGTGTTGAAAAAGTCATAACTTTGCCATAGTTGATTAATTTTATGGTGATGAATTCGGCATCCTGAAACTTGGAAGTTCGAAATCTAACATGGGATTATAAACGGATTTCCTTGTATTCCTGAGTTTTCTAAAAAGTTAGAGGGTGGGATTATAATAGGGCATGGGACTATACTCGGACCAGTACAGTAACGGTAGTGATGGAGTTCTTTTAGTATACCCTACCACTGCATGTCTTCAATGGGGACTTTTAAAGAACGACCCATACTACACTTACACAGTGAGGAATACAAATGGTAGGGTATTCTACAGCTTGCTGCTGCTGCTGCTGTTTAGCCATAGTCCTTCTGGAGAACCGTCGGCATTCTCTTGCTTGCTTTCACTCTTGCTGCTACCAGTCCGCCGTCTGTCCACTCTCTGATGTTGTCTGTCCAAGCAGTTTTTCTGCGTCCTGGTAGAGCCTTCCCTTCTACCTCTCCTTCAATAGTAGCTATTACTATACTATCCGCACGTCGCTTCCAGTGACCATATTTTGCAACCTTCCTCTTCTTTAGTTGGGCTAGCATTCCCTCTTCTTCTTTCACCCCTATTTGCTTTCGTACCCATAGGTTTGACTTCCTATCAGTCCAGCTGATGTGTAGCACTCTGCGCCATACCCACATTTCAAATGCTGTGATACAACTCTTGTCTCTTTCTTTGAGGGTCCAACTTTCAGAGCCATAAAGCGCTGTACTCCATACAAGTGACCGGACCAGCTGCTTCTTGAGTTTCAAGCTTATTTGCTTAGCCTTCCATATTCCATTCAGTTGGCTAGTGATGCCTTTGGCAACTGTCAGCCTGACTCGTATTTCTGGTGCAGAGTCGCCATCCATCACGACCATTGAGCCAAGGTATTTGAACCGATCCACCTGCTGAACTTCATCTCCGTCTAGGAATATAGGCTGCTTATTACCTAGTATCATGACATGGGTCTTGGCTGGGTTTATACGCAGGCCGAATTGGAGACTGCATCTCTCTAGTTCTTGGGCTTGCTTTTCTAGTTCCTGGTTAGAGCGTCCTAGAAGTGTAGTGTCATCAGCAAAGCGAAGATTCCACATTGCCCTTCCACCAATGATGCAGCCTGGTCTGTCTTTCAGCCTGTCCTCTACTTGTCGCATGATGGTTTCACCACAGGCATTAAAGAGTAGGGGTGATACAATGCAACCCTGACGGACTCCTTGCTCAAAGGGGAACTGATCTGTGTGGCCTTCTTCTAAACGTATAACTCCACTAGCTTTTGTATACAGCTTCTCCAGCAGCCACACTAGGTGTTCTGGTGTGCCAAATCCAATTAGTGATTTCCATAAGGCGGTGTGATTAACTGTATCAAATGCTGTATTCTACAGCTTACCCGTAGTGATAAAAAATAAAAATTCCCATAATCTGGCTTTCATTCACAAAAAAATGTGGGAAATCAAAATAATGACCGCCCGACCAACCCTACCTGAGAGGTCCGTTTGCGTGTACAGCAGGTTGGGTTATTGTCATCATCTTATGATGTGTCTCGGGGGGCACTCAACTTTTTTTTGGGGTATGGGTGTGTAGCCCAGGGTCTCAAAAAGGGGGGCTTCGGAACTGAACTGAGAGAATTTTATGACAAAATTAGGGCCATAAGAACTGATTTTCTTGAAAAAGTAGGTCTTAAAGGTAGATGTTCTGATTGTTGGCCCGATTTTCAACTTGATGTTTTCTATTTTACATGAAAGGTCATCCTTACAATTGTCGCATTCCAAAGTTTGAGTTGCATAACTCCAATGGTTCTTATTTTAGAAGCACAAGGTCACAATAAATTTGCCCATAGTACACAAACTGGCTGGTGGTTAACCCCCTGAGAACTACCGGCCAATTGGTTAAAAAGATGGATACATCATTTATTGCACCAATGAGAGACATTGTTAGAATAATTGTATCCCTGATAAAGATGGTAGTGAAACATTTTACAAGCTGCATTTGAATTGGCTATATGAGTACATCTTGTAATAAACCAATCAGAACCACTGTAAGATAGACAGGTAGACCCCAGAGGGTTAACCACCTTTGGCAGTAATTCACCACATTTTAACCTATAATTTCTAAATGAAACATTTCTTGCCCCTAAGATTTTACAGACATAATGAGAAAAATATGGGGATTCTTCTGATATCAAAATATCTTGATGTGAAAAAAAAATCTTAGCCAAGAAAGTGATCGGAACATACACCTTTAAGAACTGGTTTGTTTTTCAAATTTGTTTCGTAAGAACGCACATTTTCGCAATTTTTGAATTTTCAATAATGGGGTCTTTTAAGTTCTTAAAAGAACTGATGCAGGCTCAAAAGGGGGGTCTTAAGAACTAGCAGAAGAGGGTGAAAATGGGGGTCTTCAGGGCGGCACATACCTATACCCCTTTCCACTTTCCAATGTCAGTGCCTGCCCCCCCCAAAAAAAAAAAAAATCTAGCGGGGACCTAAGCGTAGCGAGGGTACACCGCTAGTTGTTTTAACGACAAAGGTTCATACTTTCTATTGATCACACTATCTGTAAAAAAAATTGTAAAAAAAACCTTTTTTCTTCTTTTGTTAAGTCCAAAACAGAACCTTAGATGACTGGTATTTGACTCTTAGTCAACAAACATGCCAAATTTGGAAGTTGTTCAAGCTTATAGCCTTCGTCTTGATATTATTTGCATTAATTTCGCAATAATCCATGGATTCTCAAAATTCTTCCGCGAGAATCCATTTGGATTCACGCAGCTGATAGCGAAATTCTACCCCTGGGGGTCAGTGAACATACCAAGTGGGTAAAAAAACACATTGAAAAGGGTCCAGATTTCACCACACGACATCGTCAACATCTTTCTGAAAAAGGGGTACTTTTTAGGGGGCATCGCACTTTAGGGTATCCATTACAGCATTGAGGTATCGACGTTTAGGGGTACTAATTGTTGTATGTGTGGAAAACATTTTGCATGCATTCTACATCATGCATATCACATGCATATCTGTATGAATGTCACATGATTATGAATTAAGATTATTTTGAGCATTAATTACTATATCACCATGATCACTTTCATTATCATTATGTTTCCAGTCCCTTAACACTTTTGGACAGGTGATTTGACATTTCGCCGGTAATAAATCATCAAATGATGGGTCTATTTCCCACTATGTGGTCCAATTAAAAGACTGCAAAGGACATAATTATGCCCCAAGGGATCACCCTGAAAATGGACCACAGAGTCAGCGGTTGACAACATCTTAGATGATTATTTACCAGCGAAATGTCAAAATCACCGGTCCAAAAATGTTAAGGGATGGGAACCTAATGAGTTATTGACAGACTCTCCATGTAACTGTCAATCTTTTTATCTTACCTTTTCAGATTGTATATTATGATACGTGTTCCCTTGTGACCGTCAATCTTCTCAAACTGTGCTAAAAGCTCATCAGTGGTATTGAAGATGGAATGTTTCCGGATGGCACGTAAACTTGGCTCTGCATCTTCACTCGGAATCATCTGATGTGGGGATCGGTTAAAGAGACATTCAGTGGTGTGGAAGCAAAAAAAAAATTCCAGATTTGTTTTGAAATTCCGCTAAAACAATGAAACACACTTAGAAATTGGCAGTGTATGATATTTACACTCCAGAAGTTGTACATCGGGAAAAAACAGTTCCGAAATTGTGAGGCTAATATTTATCCATGGGCCCAAATGGAATACCTACTTGCCAACTGCTCGCTGATACTTGCTTTTGATGCGCAAACACACACTTTCACCAATAAATATGCGCATAGACATGGATTCTTTTGGCGCATGGACGAATACAAGCCACACAATTTGGATGTACTGATTAATCTATAGTGATATTCCTGAAAATCTAAAAATTCAGAAAAATCTTTATAAATTGCCTTTGCTGACCTCTGTGAGCTTGTAATAAGTAAATTTGATCATTTGTATCTGTGGAACGATCCACCAGTTAAAATGGCTAAGAAACAATCTTGATGGCTGTGCAGGTATTGCTTAATAATTCCGGCTTGATTTTGATTAACAAAATCATTTATTTGCATAACAACTCAGTATAAAGCTCCGAAATGGCTTGTGTGTGACCGTGTAGGAAAGTAAATTGAGGTTAAATGAGGGCGCTTTCCGTCACCAAATGTGTGTAACAAATGAATAACACAAAGAAGCACAGCAATCTGCGATTTGTCTATAAAACCAAAAAAATAAATTGTTTGTATGTCCATGTCACTGACCGAGTACTGGCTAGGACTGGCCCAAAACAACCACAAGCAACATTTGTTTTTGTAAATCCGACCTACCGACCCTACCCTTTGAGGATGGACAAACACATTCTTTTGGCCTATAGACCATTTCAAATCCGAAAATATACGATTGGTTCCGAATGTTTCCGATTAGCCGAGTGTTTGGCACTCGGTTCCATGACCTGTCAGCTCCTGACAGGTCATGGCCATGTGTCGGAGAAAAAACAACGTGTTTTTCACCCGTCAGCCCGTGTGGTAGATTGCGCTGGTGTTGGTGATAGATTGTATCCCTCACATAGTTGATGTTGCCGCATTTCAGTTACAAAAACGAGTGAGATGAAAGAGATTTGGGGTAATATTTTCACTTTTTACCGTCTGCTCGATACATTTGGAATTTGTCCGTCAGCGCCTTTGTTGATAAAAAAAACCAAAATAGTCTCGTTCCATGTTTTACTTCTCATGTGTGCACGCGTGTATACGAACATAGCAAATCACTGAGGCGGACAACCAACTAGGACAATGCTGTGAATGCGATCAACTGTTGCGAAGAACGCGCAACGCACCTACTCCACGTGACCTGTTTTTCCGAAGATCTCCGATCTCAATTTGAAATGGTCTATAGACCTCTCTATTCTAAAATTGTGTATTGAGTGAAAAAAGAGAACAAAAATGCTGTTGTCTACAAAGATGCAAGCTATTCAGAAATGCATTTACACATAGCTGTATAGCTCAAATAATACAATTGAACACTTTCAACGCGACTATTAGTTTACCATATACAATATATATTTAAGAAACCTTTTCCAACTCTTAAAGGTGCTATTCATTGAAAATTGAAATATAGCCAAATTATATATCATTGGAAAGCTTAGAAAATGGTGGTGTCCACCCGCGGGTGTCCACCCGCGGGTGTCCACGTCCCAAAATGCCACTGTAAATAATAAATAGCATTAGAAAGTACCGGTGTAGGGCGGACGCAAACCCGGAAGTGGAGAGGTGAAAATCAAGATTCTTGTATGACGTCAGCAAAGGGACCCGGTAATGTAAACAAACTCATTGTCCATTGTGATGCATGCCTCTCTTGTATCTATTTGAATAGTAGCGCTGTGTGCAGTACTGTCTGTGTGGTATCGATCTCGGACTTCGATGAATGGGTTGAATAGGATGAGGATGAATTTCTGTGCCTGGGGTGACGTCACAATTCTAAACCCCGTTTTGACTATTTATCCCAAGGTGTAAGGGGGGTCTGTACTCGAAAGTTTGTATTGCCTATTGGTAATTCCCAGTATATTAGGTTAAGATGAAATAAAAATTAACATATTCTATACAATCTAAGCTTTCCATTGATACCATACATGATCTCAATAAGTAGGAACTTTAAGTCTATCCCAAGAATTACTGAACCAATATTAGGTATGTTTGTATTTATTGTAATACATTTCTCATGGTGATTCTAGAAATGATGATGAAATTTAATAATTTTGACAAATTTGAATCATATTGTGAAGTTTTTGAACTGTCGTCTGCAGACGACTGCTGTATGTAAAGTGATAAGATTACTAAATAAAATCTATAGAGTAGACACAAAATGAGGGCACTAGCCATGTGATTAGGAGGTACTGATATTGTCCAGGATATTTCAAAAAGTGTATTCCTATTTCTCTTACCAAGCAGTATCCCCATTAGAAAAAAATAGTTTGTCAATGTGAACTCTAGGTGAGTATGTATAATCCATCCATTACAAAAAAGGATATTGTTTTGAAGATTAAACGACACGATCGGAACGAGCACTGTCTTTGCTTTGATCTCCTCCAGAAAACTCTGCGACAAAAATCCAACGGTCTTGGTGTTACCTCTCTTGGTGAATACAATGGCGTCTCGTCCAAGCCGCATGGAACCGGATTTGAAGCCGTTGCCATACTGACCCACCGCAAGATGATCTTTTTTATCCACTTTATTGCTGGACCCAAAGCTGAAAATTGAAAAGGATAAGTATTACACTTTCCATGCGGCAGTCGTCTGCAGACAACATTCCAAAATTTCACAAAATGTTTCAAAAATGTAAAAATTGTTAAATCTTATAACCATATTTGGAATCACCATGTGAAATGCATTGAAATAAGTACAAACATGCCTAGAATGATTCGGTAATCCTTTGGATAGACCTTGAAAGTTAGTAAAGGTTTCTGAAAAATGTCTTGTATATATTATATACAAGACATTTTTCAGAAACCTTTACTAACTTTCAAGATTATATAGTCAAACCAATAGCCACGTGGAAAGTGTTAATAAGATTTCAAAATATTTTTTTATGGTTTGAAATTTAGTCAAAACTGAAAATGAAAGATGTGTACACAAGTTAAAACATAGGCCTACCTGGTAGATAAAGATAATTGCCCAAAGAAGACTTTAAGGTCTTCCCACAATGCATTGCGCGAACGCCAACCAACTAAAGCTTTTTCACACGATGCATTTGTTGAGCTCTTAAGTTTTAGAAATAAGAAGGAACCCTGATAACTGAAACAGTTTACCAACATTTGCCGTTATCATATAAAATTTCATGATTTTCTTAGTTTCGATATGATCATATTGAAACTCAGGTGCTGAATTTGAAAGTTAAGCATCGTTTTACTCACAGACTTTCCCAGCAAATCTCAACCCGGAAGTGCTGTTATTTCCTTATTTGGCATGAAGGCGATCTCGGAATTGTATGACATTTTTGATTTGGGCTATGGTGATGATTATCTTTACGTTTTTTGCTCATTTAGTATATCGATACATCTCTCAATGCCCTATTATTCCTTAGAGTAATGGTTAAATGTGGAAATAAATTTAAAAAAACAGCAAAAAAGTATCTAATTTTAGTGCACCCCTATAACAATCCTGGAATATGTTCATTTATATATTAATGTTCATTCAGTACGAATAAATTCTTTAACATTTATCGTGTTCATATTGTAATAACATACACTTTTCCAGAAATATGTCAATACATGTGATATATCCATATTGTGTTCACAACTACCCAACAAGACATGGTAATGATTTTAACATGACAAATAACAAAAAGACTTTTCCCGACCGTGCTATTCGAACCAATGGTCCAATTCTCTGGAATTCACTTCCCGAAAACATGAAACAATCCAAATCGTTAAAGCATTTCCGAACCCAGTTAAAGCAAAACCTTATCCAAAATTACGAGTAATCTCTTGTATTTGAGCCCGTCCTTGTTCTGTCTTGTATAATGGTGTTGTGGGTTTCTTATTGTTTATTGTAGTATAAAATGTTTGTTTATGTACTGCTTGTTTTAAGGGGTAGACCATAAACGGGCCTCATTGGCTTTCCAGTCTACTCCTCCATATTGTGTTTTTTATATGTGATTGTGATTTGATGTATTATTTTTTTATATGGAAATAAAGATTGATTGATTGATTGATTGTCAGTCATCTCCACAGATTTATAAAGGAGATCCGATACACCGCCATCTTGTTTTTCCACTGTGGGGATAAAATAGGAGGTATGTCGGTATTTTACAGAAAATGCGCTTGACCATTGCTCTTTCTACGTATCTCAAACCTACCAACACGGCGAGAGATATGGCTCCAGTAGGCGTCTTGTCTATTTTGATATTTTCCGTCTTGTACCGAAACAAATTTGACATACCTCCAAATTCTCCCTGCCCCTGTGTAAATTCAAAATGGAGCCCATTACACGTAAAGAGATAGGGCAACACATTTCGTACTGGATCCGCATTATAAATCTGTGGTCATCTCATGTTTATTTACCTTGTTTTTTACCTTAAATGATCATTATTGGTGTAGAACATTTAAACATACACCTTTAACATAATACATATTATCATGATGTAAATAACTCAATTTTCATATTTCATTCGTTGTGCCTAATTTACTTGTGTTGTGTCACAATTATTGTCACCATTATTGGTATTTGGGGATGTAATACAAGGATGAAAATTATCCTTTTTTCGGGCCATAGAACGATATATTTTGTGTTGCTATAGAACAAGTATGGATGTTAAATTCAAACAAATATGGAAATAATAAATATCGTCCATCTTAGACCTACAAATCAAGGAAATTACAGAACAGGGATCATAATTTACTTTATAATCCTTCTTGTGGTTACAGAACATGGATCATAATTTCCATCTACCTTGGAAATATCAAACAAGGATGATTATCATCCTTCTTGTGATTACAGAACAGGGATCATAATTTCCATCTTTCTTGGAGCTATCAAACAAGGATGATTATCATCCTTCTTGTGGTTACAGAACATGGATCATAATTTCCATCTATCTTGGAAATATCAAACAAGGATGATTATCATCCTTCTTGTGATTACAGAACAGGGATCATAATTTCCATCTTTCTTGGAGCTATCAAACAAGGATGATTATCATCCTTCTTGTGATTACAGAACAGGAATCTTAATTTCAATCTACCTTGGAGCTTTCAAACAAGGATGATTATCATCCTTCTTGTGATTACAGAACAGGGATCTTAATTTCAATCTACCTTGGAGCTATCAAACAAGGATGATTATCATCCTTCTTGTGGTTACAACACAGGGGTAATAATTTCAATCTACCTTGGAGCTATCAAACAAGGATGATTATCATCCTTCTTGTGGTAACAGAACAGGGATCATAATTTCCATCTTTCTTGGAACTATCAAACAAGGATGATTATCATCCTTGTGGTTACAGAACAGGGATCATAATTTCCATCTTTCTTGGAGCTATCAAACAAGGATGATTATCATCCTTCTTGTGGTTACAACACAGGGGTAATAATTTCAATCCTTAGATTTACAAAACAAGGATGATTATCATCCGTGTGTCATCACAGAACAGGGATCATAATTTCCACCTTGAAACTATCAAAAAAGGATGATTGTCATCCTTCTTGGAACTATAAAATATATAACTTCTTGACGCTGTTGAAATATGAAATAATATGATGATTAGCATCCTTCTTGGAACTATTAAACTTCCTAGCCATTTGAAAAGGGCATGATTGTCACCTTATTTGGTAGTAGGGGCTTAAATACAATTATTCTTAAAATATCTGACTTGTTGCTAAAGAACAAGTTTGGATGTCGTATTTAGGAGTATTTATGTGCTATGAGGGTGATTTCATTATCTTGATGATGAATATAATTGTGTAATGCGAACAAAAAATGATACTTATTGATATTATGTACTACTAGAATGATGATGAAAATAAAAGAATTTTGTATATAGCAAGTGAATGAAGTGTGTTAAACTTTCTTTATTTCTGTTTTGTGTCAAAAGAGAAGAACCTCAGTTTGGAATGCTAATATAATTATATCTTTCTGCCCCAAAACGGCTGGTAGTAGTAAAACATAAAATGAAACTTTAAGTGCAACAAAATAACGTGTTTGCTAAGAAAAAAGGAAAACATCCTAAAAATGGACTATTTTCAGTCCATTTTGACGTGAGACATTGTTTGATGTAAACTAGAACCTAAGAGCTCCAACGATGAATGTGCTATGAAGCCATTGGTGTGTGCATATGTCTTTGGGAACCAAGACAAATTAGAGACCAGAATAATGCATTGTGGTGGTGTCTTTATTCTTTAACGGTCTTTAAAATCTTCTTTGGTAATTGCCAATATTTATCTCAAAGTCCTATATCTTCAACAATGTAATTGTAATACATTTATAAGCAAGTTTGTTAGGGTCAAACATGTAGGGATGTTGGTATATCCTTGATGTTAGTATAACACTGGCGCAAAATTCTTTATTGACAGGTTAAAGGATTTTACAGCTTTATTCTGTAATGAGTCTTGACACTAGATTAACTAATGAATGGCTTACACAAGATGTTCATATTTTAGGCCATCCTGAAAACATGTATCATTAATATCAATGTCATTGCAATGCTTCTGAGCATCTTATGCATACCCTCCCCATCCAACCCATTGCCATCATCTGTGAGAGTCAGACAGGGATGGCTGGCAAATGATTCATAGTTTATGGCTAGCTTACCTGAGCATCTTATGCATACCCTCTCCATCCAACCCATTGCCATCATCTGTGAGAGTCAGACAAGGATGGTTAGCAAAAGAGTCATAGTTGATGTCTAGCTTACCTGAGCATCTTATGCATACCCTCTCCATCCAACCCATTGCCATCATCTGTGAGAGTCAGACAAGGAGGGTTAGCAAAAGAGTCATAGTTGATGTCTAGCTTACCTGAGCATCTTATGCATACCCTCTCCATCCAACCCATTGCCATCATCTGTGAGAGTCAGACAAGGGTGGTTAGCAAAAGAGTCATAGTTGATGTCTAGCTTACCTGAGCATCTTATGTATACCCTTTCCATCCAACCCATTGCCATCATCTGTGAGAGTCAGACAAGGATGGTTAGCAAAAGAGTCATAGTTGATGTATAGCTTACCTGAGCATCTTATGTATACCCTTTCCATCCAACCCATTGCCATCATCTGTGAGAGTCAGACAAGGATGGTTAGCAAAAGAGTCATAGTTGATGTCTAGCTTACCTGAGCATCTTATGTATACCCTTTCCATCCAACCCATTGCCATCATCTGTGAGAGTCAGACAAGGATGGTTAGCAAAAGAGTCATAGTTGATGTCTAGCTTACCTGAGCATCTTATGTATACCCTTTCCATCCAACCCATTGCCATCATCTGTGAGAGTCAGACAAGGATGGTTAGCAAAAGAGTCATAGTTGATGTATAGCTTACCTGAGCATCTTATGTATACCCTTTCCATCCAACCCATTGCCATCATCTGTGAGAGTCAGACAAGGATGGTTAGCAAAAGAGTCATAGTTGATGTCTAGCTTACCTGAGCATCTTATGTATACCCTTTCCATCCAACCCATTGCCATTATCTGTGAGAGTCAGACAAGGATGGTTAGCAAAAGAGTCATAGTTGATGTCTAGCTTACCTGAGCATCAAATGATACCCTTTCCATCTAACCCATTGCCATCATCTGTGAGAGTCAGATAGGGATGGCTAGCAAACGATTCATAGTTGATGTCTAGCTTACCTGAGCATCAAATGCATGCCCTCTGCATTTAACCCATTGCCATCATCTGTGAGAGTCAGGCAAGGATGGTTAGCAAACGATTCATAGTTGATGTCTAGCTTACCTGAGCATTTTATGCATACCCTTTCTATCTAACCCATTGCCATCATCTGTGAGAGTCAGGCAGGGATGGTTAGCAAACGATTCATAGTTTATGGCTAGCTTACCTGAGCATTTTATGCATACCCTTTCCATCTAACCCATTGCCATCATCTGTGAGAGTCAGGCAGGGATGGCTAGCAAACGATTTATAGTGTATGGCTAGCTTACCTGAGCATTTTATGCATACCCTTTCCATCTAACCCATTGCCATAATCTGTGAGAGTCAGATAGGGATGGCTAGCAAACGATTCATAGTTGATGTCTAGCTTACCTGAGCATCAAATGCATGCCCTCTCCATCTAACCCATTGCCATCATCTGTGAGAGTCAGGCAGGGATGGTTAGCAAACGATTCATAGTTTATGGCTAGCTTACCTGAGCATTTTATGCATACCCTTTCCATCTAACCCATTGCCATCATCTGTGAGAGTCAGGCAGGGATGGCTAGCAAACGATTTATAGTTTATGGCTAGCTTACCTGAGCATTTTATGCATACCCTTTCCATCTAACCCATTGCCATAATCTGTGAGAGTCAGATAGGGATGGTTAGCAAACGATTCATAGTTGATGTCTAGCTTACCTGAGCATCAAATGCATGCCCTCTCCATCTAACCCATTGCCATCATCTGTGAGAGTCAGACAGGGATGGTTAGCAAACGATTCATAGTTGATGTCTAGCTTACCTGAGCATCAAATGCATGCCCTCTGCATTTAACCCATTGCCATCATCTGTGAGAGTCAGACAGGGATGGTTAGCAAACGATTCATAGTTGATGTCTAGCTTACCTGAGCATCAAATGCATGCCCTCTGCATTTAACCCATTGCCATCATCTGTGAGAGTCAGACAGGGATGGTTAGCAAACGATTCAAAGTTGATGTCTAGCTTACCTGAGCATCAAATGCATGCCCTCTGCATTTAACCCATTGCCATCATCTGTGAGGGTCAGACAGGGATGGTTAGCAAACGATTCATAGTTGATGTCCAGCTTGGATGCACCTACATCTGGATCGTAAGCATTATCTGTGGATAAAACAAAGACATTTTGTATAGTTAATGACCTCTGTGATTTGATTTCTTGTGGACAAATCCAATAAATAGTCAAGAAATTACTCACATTTTAGTTATGTTTCACTGCTAAGCTTGTAAATTCCAATCTGATGAAAATCAGACTGGCAATTCTGTCTTGTTGCAACACAAACATTGTATTTCCTGTTGCAAAATGACGCCTTAAAAGGGGGAAGCTCCAAGTAGCACACTCAATATGCCATGTCATCGTTTTAGAAATATCCCTGGAAAATCCCCCAACTTAGTAACAAACAAAACGATGTCCTCCCCCCCCCCCCCCCCCCCCCCCCCCCTCCTCCCCCTGCACGCACTAGTATATTTACTTGGCATTGTGGGTACTAAAATAAAACATAACCAAAACTGTCTAGTGATAACTGATATGGTATCTAGGGATTTAAATCATGTTTCAACGTATGTGCATAACCAATCGACAACATGTTCGCGCATCTGCATGGTTTATTTCACAAGGGCAACGCCGGAGTGAAATAAACTACGCGCAGAACATAAGTTGTCGATTGGTGATGCACATACGCTGAAACATGATTTAATCCCTTTCAACAACGACCAGGGATTTGAACGCCATTTCCTAATTAGGCAATGCAAATAAGAACATAATTTAATTGTACTTCATTATTAACAATTTAATTCAATTTATGGTTCTTGCCCAAACACAAGTAGAGGAAAGAGCGGGGAAAGCGCGATCCTTTTTTTCTATATTGTTAAGAGGAGTGACAAAGGATTGGTGATTAACACCTCACTGAATGGGTACTTCAAGTACGATCGGCGCGCTGGTTGCCCATAGCACTTAGCAGCATTGTTTAACTCAAATTTACAAACGCTTTGCTACTGTACGGTATGGGGAGTTGTTGAACAAAAGATTAATTACAAATGGCAATAGATATATAGCCACACACATCTATCTGGGTTTGCCAATAAATTACCCAGAAGTTATTCCGATTCACTGCCAATTGCATAGAGAAGTGTGGCACGTTTTGCGTACACTTACACTTGTTTTCCTAGCACGATTTCCCATATTGCGATTTTGTGTGACGTCAGCCTGACCATGAGAATTAACTCCAAAAAATCACCATTAATAACCAATGAACCAACAATTGAACACTTCATTGACATTAAGGCCCGTATTCTCGTACGTAGTTAAACACGCGTCTAACTTTGACTTTAGACACAGCGTTTAACTAAACGCGATTGTTAAACGCGATTCTCGTACATTTGTTTTACTTAAACATGCGTCTAACTCACCGAAAAGTGTCTAACTTTAAACATGGGTATGGGGTAGTTTAAGGCTCATTTAACTAAACAAATCACGAACTGTATGCTCAAATGATTACGCAACCGTGCCCGGTGTAAGCTGCCGATCAGATCGGGTAGTATCAAAAATACATGCGCGTTTGAGGTATTCAGTCGATATCTATTGTAACCCATTAGGGCCACAACAAAAATAAAAACCTGTATACAGTAACGCACAACCACCCTGGGGACGAGATGCGCAGAGTTTAAAACCGTGTTTAGTTAAACACGTTGTTTAAAAGATAAACTCTCGTGTGTTAAACACGGTTTTAAGCTAAAACAGTGTTTAGTACGAGAATACGGCCCTAAAACTAAAAGTTCAAGAAAAAAAGTAAAATTCAAGAAAAGATTGCATTAACACCTTCCCCTTCAAGAGGTCTCATAACTCATAATGTACATGTAACTACACACTTACCAATCAGCTCGGCTACGGCACTGAAGGGCCATTTATGACTTGTTGAATTTGAATGAAGATACTTTGGAAGTACCTGCAAAAACATTAGGAGAAAGACAAGAATATCTCTATTGCTAACAAGCTTCGGTGATCAATGGAATCTTTAAAAGCTTTCCGTGCGGCAGGCGACATTTCAAAATATCACGAAATGTTTCAAAATATTTACAATTATTGAATGTCATTACTATATTTGGAATCACCATAAGAAATGCATTGAAATAAGTACAAACATGCCTAGTATTAGGTTGAGTAATCCTTAAGATAGACTTTGAAAGTTGGGAAAGGTTTCTGACAAATCTGTTTTTTTATGATGGTAAAACTAATAGCCGCGTAGAAAGTGTTAAGAAACCCAAGACCGATACCCACCCAAACCCAAAACCCACCAACAAAATATTTATCCACCCATTAAGGTCTTAGCCAGAGACCCGTCCACCTGTCCTATATATCTGGACAGACAGATTACTCCCAGGACAGGCAGAATTAAAGGAAAACAGTCCTATTCATGAAACCAAGCATTATATGATAGGAAAATAACCAGTTTGATTGAACATAGAACTATAATATTCATATAACACGATTTTGAACTGCACATTCCCAACCTGTGATTATTTGAAATTTGCGCCTGGTTGCCCTATGTGAAAGTGCTGATGGGATAGCCATACCCAATATTGTCACGTCATCGTTACTAAAACCGCCTCATCAGCAACAGGTCGATGTACGTAAAATCATGCATGAATTCAATGCATCAATCTAAAAAATCAATACATGAAACAGAGATGTGGAAATCTCGTCGTCATAGATTCGATCAATATGGCCACGCATCCATCAGATTATTATTTTTTCTTTCTAAAGCTCTACATATCTGAGCGCTAAAGTTCCATGGCGAGGATTCCCTTTAAGGGATTTAACAGATGCAATTGTCTAAAAATGGTTGTAGTAAGAGTTTAGTGAACTTGAAAATAAGCCTTTAGATATATATCTAGTGCTTCGATACCAATTGTTCTCGTTAGCTCAGTTGGTAGAGCACCTATCTGGAATTCAGGAGGTCTGAGGTTCAAATCCCGGTCGAGAAATGATTTTTTAATATTTCTCAACCACCACGAGAGTAATAATAATTATTATCAGAACTTGAAAATACGCCAGAATTTATAAATCTACTATAGTTCCCACAGAAGAAGAAGAAGAAGAAACAAATCAAGGCTAAAGCAACACATATTTGAGCCTCATAGTGGTTGGAAATGGGTTTGGGATAGGCTCAGTGGCATAACCAGAGGGGTGGGGGCGAGTCGAAATTTTTCATGCGCTACACACATTTTTTTAGTCAGAACAATCTTGTCGGATCACTTTCATATTGTCACGAGATATAAGTGTGTAAGTGTCATAGACCTGACGGGGAAGTCCTCTTTTGGTCTATGCACTGGCGCGTTTGACATTTGATCGGAAGGTCCCGGGTTCAATTCCCGGCTGGTGCTCCAAAATTTTGCTGGTATATCTCATGAATTATATATGTTTAGGGCGGTATGTGACAAAATTGGTGGCAGCGGTGGCCCCTGGTGTTTCTTAACACCCGGGCGGGCCCACACAATGTGGAGCAAATTTAGTAATGTATTTAAGTTGGATTTACGGCACAAGGACGTGCCTTGTTTAGGGAGGGGGGAGTATTGTCACAAGATATAAGTGTGTTAGTGTCATAGACCTGACGGGGAAGTCCTCTTTTGGTGTATAGGCCTACACTGGAGCGTTCGACATTTGATCGGAAGGTCCCGGGTTCAATTCCCGGCTGGTGCTCCGAAATGTTGCTGGTATATCTCATGAATTATATATGTTTAGGGCAGTACGTGACAAAATTGGTGGCAGCGGTGGCCCCTGGTGTTTTGGGCGGGCCCACCCAATGTGGAGCGTATTTAGTGATGTATTTAAGTTGTATTTATGGCACAAGGACATGCCTTTTTTAGGGGGGGAGGGGGGAGTATTGTCGCGAGATATAAGTGTGTTAGTGTCATAGACCTGACGGTGAAGTCCTCTTTTGGTCTATACACTGGCGCGTTAAACATTTGATCTGAAGGTCCGGGTTCAATTCCCGGCTGGTGCTCCGAAATGTTGCTGGTATATCTCATGAATTATATATGTTTAGGGCGGTATGTGACAATATCTCCCCCCCCCCCCCCCCCCCGATATGAAAAACCTAGTTACGCCACTGGATAGTCTATTCTGTTGGATTGCAGTTGCTGAACTCTTGTTAGGACCCTGCCACCCATACAAACACAAAATCACCCACCCTAACACAAACCACCCATTCAAACACAAAATCACCTACATGTACCCCGACACAAACCACACACCCAAAACTACCAGTCCAACACACCCATCCAAACACAAAATCACCCAAAACTACCAGTCCAACACACCCATCCAAACACAACACCCACCGGGTATCCAGGGGTGGCCCAGCAGGCCATGCCCCCCCCCCCCCCCCCTTGACAAACGAGTTCAAAAAGGAGGAAGAGGAGAAGAAGGAGGAAGAGAAGAAGGAGGAAGAGAAGAGAAGAGGTAGGGAAGGAAGAGTAAGAGTATGTGCATATGCGGCGCAAATGGGGAGTTACGGGGTTACGGGGTCAGGTCCCAATAATTCTAATGTGGGGGTCTTAAAAAACATTATACTGGACCTTTTAAGTGTTAATGAGTTTCAATGTTTCATTATTCAAGCTTAACAAGGTGGCTTCTGGAACGTTTTTTCGGACCATTTTAATTCAAAAACTTTTCTTCTTTTTTTTGCTTGCCTCGCGCATTTTCTTCTACAGGCTTCATATCATAATGAGTCTAGAACCACACAAAATAGTCTAAATATTATGTGGAGGACGTTAAAACCGTTTTACTGTTAAAAATGCCAATTTGTGCGCGCTTTGCGCGCATTACTTTCAATGTTTCAATATTTAGGCTTAACAAGATGGCTTTAGGAATTTTTTTATGGACCATTTTAGTTCATAAACTGAACATTTTGGTGCACATTTTTTCAACAGGTTTTAACATTATAATAGGTCTTGAACCACCCAAATATTCTAAATATTATCTGGCGGGCGTTAAAAACGTCTTACTGAACCTTTTTAGTGTTCAAATGCAAATTTGTGTGCGCTTTGCGCGTATTAGTTTCAATGTTTCAATTTAAGTTTAACAAGATGGCTTCTGGAAAATTTTCTGGACCATAAAGTTTATAAACTGAACATATTTGCGCCTTCGCGCACATTTTTCTACAGGTTTCAACATTATAATGGGTCTCGAACCAACTCAAATATTCTTGCTTCAGAATACTGAATCTTTGCCTTCAAATATAAATGCCTTAAACACAGGAGCTTCAAAGGGGCCCTACCCCACCCACTTGGTGTGGATGTTGTTTAAGTTAGAAATTGAATGTGCACACTTTGTGTTGGATTTTACTCCGGTTAAAGTAATATATATGCAGGAATAATTGGTTTTTAGTTAGTAAATTTAAAAGCATGTGACAAAATGCCAAAATTACTACTTCAGAATGCTGAATCTTTAGCTTCCAGGGCTAACCTAAGGCAGGCCCCTGGACCCCACCCGTTAACAATGATACACAATTTGGCTCCCCATCAAAACAGTTCTGGATGTACCCCCTTGCCGGACACCCAACACAAAACCACCACCCCAACACAAAACTACCCATCCAACAAACTACCCATCCAAACACAAAACTACCCATCCAAACACACCCCAATACAAAACCACCACCACATAACTATTATCCAAACATATTTTAAAAAACATACACACCCCAACACAAAACTGTCCATCCAAACACATTTTAAAAAACATACACACCCCAACACAAAACTGTCCATCCAAACACAAAACTGCACATCCAAACATAAAACTACCCATCCAAACACAAAACTACACAGCCCAACACAAAACTACCCATCCAAACATAAAACTACACACCCCAACACAAAACTACCCATCCAAACACAATAACCGAACCGCCCATCAAACACAAAACTGTCCATCCAAACACAAAACTGCACATCCAAACATAAAACTACCCATCCAAACACAAAACTACACAGCCCAACACAAAACTACCCATCCAAACACAAAACTAACCATCCAAACATAAAACTACACAGCCCAACACAAAACTACCCATCCAAACACAATAACCGAACCGCCCATCCAACACAAAACTATATCCATCCAAACATAAAATACACAGCTCAACACAAAACTACCCATCCAAACACAAAGCTACACATCCCCCCCAACACAAAACTACCCATCCACACATATAACTACCCATCCAAACACAAAACTACACATCCCCCCAACACAAAACTACCCATCCAAACACAAAACTACACATCCCCCCAACACAAAACTACCCATCCAAACACAAAACTACACATCCCCCCAACACAAAACTACCCATCCAAACACAAAACTAACTACCCATCCAAACACAAAACTACCCATCCAAACATAAAATACACAGCTCAACACAAAACTGCACATCCAAACACAAAACTACACACCCAACACAATAACCGAACCGCCCATCCAAACACAAAACTACCCATCCAAACATAAAACTACCCATTCAAACACAAAACGAACTACCCATCCAAACACAAAACTACACATCCAAACACAAAACTACACATCCCCCCAACACAAAACTACCCATCCAAACACAAAACCACCCAAACATAAAACTACCCATCCAAACACAAAAACTACCAATCCAACACAAAACTACCCATCCAAACATAAAATACACAGCCCAACACAAAACTACATGTCCCCCCCCCCCCAACAAAACTACCCATCCACACATATAACTACCCATCCAAACACAAAACTACACATCGCCCCCCCCCCCCCCCCCCAACACAAAACTACCCATCCAAACACAAAACTACACATCCCCCCAACACAAAACTACCCATCCAAACACAAAACTACACATCCCCCCCCACACAAAACTACCCATCCAAACACAAAACTACACCCCCCCCCAACACAAAACTACCCATCCAAGCACAAAACTACACATCCCCCCAACACAACCCATCCAAACACAAAATCACCCAAACATAAAACTACCCATCCAAACACAAAAACTACCAATCCAACACAAAACTACTCTCACCCATCCAAACAGAACTACACACCCCACCCCAACAAGACGTTCAACATGTTCAAACTTGGTACAATGGATACTAGGCACCCATCGTCCTTTGTTGTCATACAAACCCCTTCACACCTGATCGTTTAGACCTCTACTCAACCGATGTGTATGATGAAGCACACGAAGCATGAATGATAAGCCACAAGTGGGTCTAAACTCACACCAAACACAAAACCACCCTTAGACCTAGTCCAAAAACACAAGAAACACAAAACTACCCATTCATAAAACTACACAACCCCACCCCAACACAAAACCACACGAGTAATTAGATCAGAGCTCATAAACGTTTACCACACGTATGGCGAAAGCGACTGGCTGTGTATAAAGCGATCAAAGCATTTTATTCTTACCAGACAGGGCCGAATCCCTGCGAATCCCTCCATTTTGTTTTTGAAGACGCCCGGATGTCTGGGCAAAGTCTGGTAGTCTAGTCCAGACTGATTCCCTCTGTCGCCCTCTTACGTCGCTATCTTGCCGACTCTATAGTTTTAGCGGCCGTACGGTAATATTGAAGACTCGGGGATGTAGCCTATATAGGGGAAGTCCCCGGCTCTCGCAATTTGATTTATCACTAGCGGGCACCCGCGCTTCGCTCGGGACCCGCTAGATGAGTAATCCTGGGCGGTTAATATTTTGGGTTCGATGAGTGAACCTGCATGGGCGGTTAATTTTGTTTTGTTTTTGAGAAGTACTGCATTTTTTGGAGGGTGGAGATATGGGACACTAATTAATGTCCCTTAATTGTGTTGTTACGGTCAAGACTTTCCCACTCCTGGATGTTTATGCCACTGATTTACATCTTTTATTCCTATAATTATGTACATCAATGGCAGGTTTGCCATATGGGACATGCATACTTGTAAGCCTAGGCCCACGTTTTGAACAAATAGGGGACGTGGGGTGATTCTAAACACAACGATAACCGTAAGCAAGCGATAATGGACGTAATGTGTAACTATACAATAGAATAAAGGCCAATTCATTGTATTACACCATAGACTTGGTGCAGGATTGGGACCTAAGTACACTAATTACATTTGTACACGTTTGTATTGTAGTGCTAAAGTAGTGTACGGTATAATAACAGATGTTTTTCAATGTAATGTTGCCAAAATGTATTTTTAAATGATAGTTTGTGTGCCGAACAGCCCACATGTAATGTGTGCGTGCGCAAAATCAATGAAAATGAGCTGGAAATTGATAACAAAACACGTACTACATCTTGCAGAATCGGCAAAATATACACCAATCGTTTGATATCGAGTATGGGGTAATTACTGCTAGTAAAGCTCAACTTGGCTGGTATTCCCGTTTTATTGGCAGAAATAGAACTGTAAAATGATATGCATTAGGGGTTAAAATGACGACAGAGGGCGCCATGTTGAAAAGATCCGACTATACTTGAACATGGACCAGGAAAACACACTGAAACCGAGGAAAACACACCGAAACATATTTGTAGAACACCAGTATATTAAAAATAGTAAAAAAAACTGAGTAAAAAATCATTGTTGCAAGACTCCTGGTCACTTGCTGCTCATTCTACTTATAAGCTTGCTGGTGTCGTATGAACACACCGACAACACACAAAAAACCCGTCGGGATCCGCGTCGTCGCCGCGCCGTGGACCAGGAAAACACACTGAGGCCAAGGAAAACACACCGAAATAGAACTGTAAAACAACAGTATTTATTTTTAAAAAGTTTAAAAAAATAGTAAGAAATCGTTGTTGCAAGACTCCTGGTCACTTGCTGCTCATCATTATTCCAAGCTTGCTAGTCATAAGAACACACCAGCAACACAAAAAAAAATCTGTCGGGATCCGCGTCGTCTTCTTGAAAAGCCGTACATTTCTCTAATATTAAATTGCAATTAATTCCAATATCATATTTCAGAGGGGAAAAGCATTTGTTTGTACAGTATAAATGAAATTTATTGAATATAGTCTTGTAAGAGATGAATAAATTATGATAATTTTTTGTGGCAAATATCATATTTCAGAGGAACAAAAAGCATTTGTACAGTATAAACTAAATTTAATAAATATAGTCTTGTAATTGTAAGAGATGAATAAATCAAGATTTGTCGCCGTGCCGTGCTTCTTGAAAAGCCGTACATTTCTCTAATATTAAAAAATTGCAAGTAATTCAAATATCATATTTCAGAGGGGAAAAAGCATCTGTACAGTATAAATTAGATTTATTGAATATAGTCTTGTAATTGGTAAGAGATGAATAAATTATGATAACTTTTTTGTAATTATTATAAATTGGTAATATGAATATTCATGATTAATTTGGGATACTCTATCTTGGATCATCTCGGTTCAACCAGGATCATTTCAGTTCAATCTGGATCATTCATATTGCTAATGATTATTCATATTGCTAGTGAATATTCATATTGGAAATTAGTATTCATTACAAAATTATAATTTATTAATATCTCTTTACCCCGATTTTAGACTATATTCAATAACCCAAATGGCCGCCCATACAACGTCGTTCATATATTCAGTGGCGTAGGCCCCAATCAGAAGCAATGCCCCCCCCCCCCCCCCCCCCCCCACTGATGCCCCCCAAATGAAATATGACAAAAAAATACAATGTTACCCATGACAGTGCAGTACATGCCCTAATTTGCCCAGTGGCTTGACTTTTAAAGTAAAAAATAGCTCTAAAATGGTATGAAATACGGTCCTACTTTTAGACCAAAAAGCTATTTTTAGGTGATTTCTCCCCAGTCAGAAACCATGCCCCCCTGATGCCCTCCCCACAAATGAAATATGACAAAATACAATGACTCATGACAGTGCAGTGAATATTCATATTGGAAATTAGTATTCATTACAAAATTATAATTTATTAATATCTCTTTACCCCGATTTTAGACTATACTCAATAACCCAAATGGCCGCCCATACAACGTCGTTCATATATTCAGTGGCGTAGGCCCCAATCAGAAGCAATGCCCCCCCCCCCCCCCCCCCCCCCCCCCTGATGCCCCCAAATGAAATATGACAAAATACAATGTTACCCATGACAGTGCAGTACATGCCCTAATTTGCCCAGTGGCTTGACTTTTAAAGTAAAAAAATAGCTATAAAATGGTATGAAAAGCAATTTTTAGGTGATTTCTCCCCAGTCAGAAACCATGGCCCCCCTGATGCCCTCCCCCAAATGAAATAAGACAAAATACAATGACCCATGACAGTGCAGTACATGCCCTAATTTGACCAGTGGCTTGACTTTTAAAGTAAAAACTCTAAAATGGTCTGAAATACCTATGTAGACCAAATTAAAGGTATATGTTCCGATCATTTTGAGGCTATGATTTATTTTCACATCAGGATATTTTGATATCAGAAGAATCCCCATATTTTTCTCATTATGTCTGTAAAATCTTAGGGGCCAGATATGTTCCATTTAGAAATTATAGGCTAAAATGTGGTGAATTACTGTCAAAAGTGGTTAACCACCAAACAGTGTAGGCCTATACAACTCAAAGGGCAAATGCTTTGTGACCTTGTGCTAAAAATAGTTATGCAACTCAAACTTTGGAATGCGACAATTTTAGGGATGACCTTTCATGTAAAATAGAAAACATCAAGTTGAAAATCGGGCCAGCAATCGGAACATCTACCTTTAAGCTAATTTTAGGTAATTCTGATATTAAAAGGCACACATTTTTCCCACCACGAATGTATCTTGCCCCCCGTTTTCCCACCATTTTTTGTTGTTGTAATGCTGGCACCGCCCCCCCAGTCAGAGGCCATGCGGGATATGCCCCCCAGTCAGAGGCCATGCACCCATGCCCCCCCCAAAAAAATAATAATAATGAAATAGGCCTACCTAGTTACGCCCCTGTTCATATTGCAAATTAGTATTGTAATTATAAAAAATAATTCAAATATCATATTTCAGAGGAAAAAAGGCATTTGTATTAAAGTATAAATTAAATTTCCAATGTTCAATTCATAAAACAACGTCATCGTTGTACAAAAATAAAGACAATAGAAAAATCCTAGAGATACGATCTTACTGTAGTGTATACACGGTATCTGGATTGGTAAACATACGTCTACGACACGCTAATCGATCGGGCCATCTAGGCAGACACGATTTTGACTGTAAAAGAAAAAGTAAATGCAATAACGTATACCCTAGTTCGGGGTAACTTTCGGTCTAAAATACAAAACTACGCAAAAACTAAGAAGATTTCGTCAGCCATGAGGGTTTTAATTAGTAAATAATGATTAATGAACAAACTTTTAAATATTTATACCGACTTTTTAAATCCGTTGGGGAAATGCAGAGGATTATTTCGGTTCCGAGGGTCTTGGGACATCAGTGTGATTTTAGGGTTTAGGATGGCTTTACGTGAATTGTAATATAGACTAGCGGGCACCCGCTAGATGAGTAAACCTGGGCGGTTAATATTTTGGGTTCGATGAGTGAACCTGGGCGCTTAATTTTGTTTTGTTTTTGAGAATTACTGCATTTTTTTGAGGGTGGAGACACTCGTTAATGTCCCTTAATTGTGTTGTTTTAACTTTGTTGACTCAGTACGACGGTCAGGCGTGCACGGGGAAGACTTTCCCACTCCTGGATGTTATGCCACTGATTTACATCTTTTATTCTATGAATTAATATAATATGGGGTATAATTTGTCGTCATGTCAATTTGTAGGCTATAATTATGTACATCAATGGCAACAGGCGAATTGTTTTTTCTCAGGTTTGCCATATGGGACATGCTTACTTGTAAGTCTATGCCCACGTTTTGAACAAATAGGGGACGTGGGGTGATTCTAAACACCACGATAACCGTAAGGAAGCACTGCGTAACAAGTCTGAAAGACTTATCCCTTAGAATGACTTATCCCTTAGACTTGTCTGTGTGGCCCAAGGTACTATTTTCCAATACCAAACGGACAAATACCTATGAAATATCAACTGATACCAATATAAAAATGCCCATGTCCAAAAGAATCAAACGGAACCCATCGGACAAATAGGCCATCGATTTATATTGATCTACTTATCAAGCCATTATGTTAAAGAGTCGTAAACTTGGATATTAAGTAGCGCCACTTGAAATATCACAATGGGTGTCAGCAGTCGATACGGACCAATTGATGAACCCTAATAAAATTGGGTGTATTTTGGGGCAACTGGGCGCTGTGAAAAATTGGGCTACTTTTGGTCGTGGGCCGCGGTTTGAGCGGCGCTTGCGCCGCGCTTTGGCACCTCAAATAGTTGGCAACACTGGTTGTTTGACCAGCATGACCAGTACACGATGTTTGGACGCTTGGTAGTGAAAGATCATACCGAGCTAGCTAGGCTATTTCGTTTTTCAATGGGTTTCAAATGGTTTATCAGTGACTATGTTAGATAATTAGTCTAAACAATAAAATAAAAAATGCTTGTTTTTGTTTTCTGGTTTCCCCCAGTGATAAATTTCTCCTCCTCTATTACTGTAAAACCGTCAGTTATTTTTCATTTTGTTAGCCTATCAAGACAAAACACGTCGTTCGCTCCCGTGAACTAGTAAATGTCAAACATAATTATTGCATTTCATTCGGATATTTAAAGAATAGACGAGATAAACGTTATAATTTTGACTTGGTATCCTTTTTATTATTGCGTACGCTACTAAATTATATACATGAACAACCACGTTGAAATCACTTGATTTCGCAAACAGTTAATAATAATAATAAAGGTTTTCCCGGCGAATTTCACACTATACATGTTCAATTAAATAACAATTGCGTATAACTTTCCACGCGGCAATTAGTTTTACCATTACAAAACAGATCTTTAAGAAATTTTCACAACTTTTAAAGTCTATCTTAAGAATTACTGAACCAATACTAGGCAAGTGTGTTCAACTTGTAAAGCACTTCTCATAATGATTCCGATATGGTGACCGTGACATTAAATAATGTTGAAATTTTTTTAACATTTTGTGAAGTTTAGTAGGACTGTCGTCTGCAGACGGCTACCGCGTGGAAAGTTTCAGATTATTTTGAAATAAGCAAAGTTATTCTCTCGTCTGTTCATCCGGGCTGTTATTCTTACGTTGGTACCTTCAAAAATATTAATGATTTTTTTAATTTAAATCAATTAAAATGGTATAAAATGTTCGTCACACATATATAATTGCGCAAATGTGTTTTCTTTGTGTACACCTCTCCTATACTGCTATGATTTTCTTTGTAATCAGGTAGATATTATGTTTTATGAGAGGAATCGTCCAAAAAGATATACAATCATTTTGACTGAATAAAAAATTCTGACCTTCATTGGAACTTCGGAACAAAATCTAGAGGACACTTTTGGAATTAATGAACAAGAACAAATAATTGCAACTCATCTCCGACAATAAAAATGAAGCCAAAGTTCACTTAAGAAAATGTCATTTTTCCCCTTCTATTTTCGACATATAACAGTGGAAAATGATATAAATGTTAACATTAGAAACATTAAAGTGATGACTGACATTCCCAAAATGTGTAAAATCTGATTCTGACATGATATTTAAAACAAAGTTTAATAACATTTTACACGATACGAATTTGTCAGAGTTTAGCCAGAGTTAATCAGTGAATAAAGGTCAAAGTTCAATTTTTTTTTTAAATGCATTTTTTGCTATTTTCGGCGTATAATACGATTGATTTTTTTTTGCAAAACTTTGAAGAAAAAACTTATTTTTAAAAATGTTTTTCTAAGGGTTCCTTTCCATCGATGTCCATGTCCTTTGGATATAAATGAGAACACTAAATGCGAATTCATGAACAACAAGAATAACAATGATATATTATCTCATCTCTGAATAAACAGAGGTCAAAGTTCAAAAAAGTAAGCGTAATTTGTATCCATTTTTTGCTAAACTTTGAAAAACGACTTATTTAAAAAAATGTTTTTCTAAGGGTTCCTTTCAAATAATGTCCATGTCATTTATTTGGATATAATTGAGAACACAAAATGCGAATTGATGAACAACAAGAATGACAATGATATCTTATCTCATCTCTGTATAAATAGAGGTCAAAGTTCAAAAATTAAAAAAAAATTGTATTTTTTGCTATTTTCGGCGTATAATACGATTGAAAAAACATATAAATTAAAACATTAGAAACATAAAAAGGTAATGAACGACATCCCTAGAGTATGCAGACTCTTATTCGGACCCGTTATTTACCATAGCACTACAAGAAAAAAGAAAAATCTAGTGACATTCAACATTTCACGTTAAACCAAAATAACACGCTCCACGCGCGTGGATTATTTCAAACGTAATTTGTATCCATTTTTTGCAAAACTTTGAAAAAAAATCTTAATTTTTTTTTTCTCTAAGGGTTTCCTTCCAACAATGTCCGTGTCCTTTGGATATTTTTGAGAACACTAAATGCGAATTCATGAACATTAAGAATGACAATGATATCTTATCTCATCTCTGAATAAATAGAGGTCAAAGTTCAAAAAATTAAGCGTAATTTGTATCCATTTTTTGCTAAACTTTGAAAAACGACTTATTTAAAAAAATGTTTTTCTAAGGATTCCTTTCAATTAATGTCCATGTCCTTTGAATATAATGGAGAACACAAAATGCGAATTGATGAACAACAAGAATGACAATGATATCTTATCTCATCTCTGTATAAATAGAGGTCAAAGTTCAAACCAAAAAAATTGTTGTAATTTTTGCTATTTTCGGCGTATAATACGATTGAAAAAATATATAAATTAAAACATTAGAAACATAAAAAAAGTAATGAACGACATCCCTAGAGTATGCAGACTCTTATTCCGACCTGTTATTTACCATAACAGTACAAGAAATTGAAATTTCACGTTAAACCGAATTAACACGCACCATTATGTGGCTCTTATTTGAAAATGATCCATCTCAAAATAACTGTGAAACGTAGGGGAGAAATATATTGTGTCCTAATTAACTTTATTAGACATAATTATTAATTAATAATATTTAGTCCCATCCAGGGGAAAACCAATACTACACAATAATAGGCCTAAACTAAAATGACACCCGGGCCGCGTGTGGTTTTAAATAATGATATCTCGAATTTTGTTGCGTTCAGGCGTTGTCCGTTGGCTGATGTTATCTAGAGGAAATAGTTAAACAACAAAAGATGTTTGTGTTCTTTTGGTGTCAATACGAATCATCTGTATACACGGCACGTGATTGTACGTGTGAACTCACCAATTTAAATGGTCAACTGCACTCCATTGATAACCAGACAAGTTAATCGTTTTACGAGGCAACTACGAAACTCGCGTCGCCAAGAGTGGCCTTTCAATAGGGCTAAAATTGATTGATCAATATACGTCAAGTGCCACTTAATTGGCTCAATCGGGTAGGGTAAATTTCTCGAACGGACAAGTATATGGTCATGTGTTTTAAGCTCGCCTCCTTTCGCGTTACACACGGATTTTGGCTTTCGCGACATGAATTTAACTTTACACATTTATATTTGCTTGTATACCCCCCCTGAGGTAGTAAAAGTATACATTTTCTGAAGGGAAATTGCATGAGGAAACCAAATATGTCATTAAAATTATAGTACGACCAAGAACTAAAATGGTATGATCGGAAATGTTCGGAAAATATCAGAGTGTTTTAATTTTTAATTTGAGATCCATATATTTTGTATACCTATCCCTATCATTATTTTGTTTACATATTTGAATTCCTCATGAAATTACCCATTAGATGATATATATTTGTCAAAGTTACTACGTCGGTATGGTAATTATACCGGCTAGTGTATATCTCAAATTTTTATTTTATATATTTTTAGAATTTTCAGAAATATTTGTTTAAGGATGAACCCTTCCCTGATATAAACTGCATTTCTGAGTTCCTCTAGTTACAAGCTTTCCAAAAATGTATACTTTTGCTATCATAGGTTGAAAACTTTTTCTGTTATAGTCATTTTTATAAATCCGGTAAATTGAGGCTGATTATTCATGTTGACTGTGTAGCGAATAGGAAGAAAGCTGATGATCATTGTCTTATCCATAATTAATTAGTTGTTAATAATAGTTGACAAGTCTATTGAACCACATACTTAATGACTACTAAATATCCTTTGAAATGGGACCAAAATTGTGTTTTTAACATTAGGGGATGACTAGTTATTGTAAAAAGAACAAAGCATGGGATTATCCCCATTGAGTTTGTACAGGCGGCACCCCTTCCAGAAACACCCCTTCCAGCACCACCCCTGGTCCCCAAACATCAAACAGCTGTATCTCCCTTTCTGTATTAGCTATACCAATGCCATTTGGCAGGCAGATAGCGTGTTATTAGGGCTTTAAAATGATACCAAATTTGTTGAGATAGCTTTTGTGGTTTTAAAAATATTTGAGGAAAATGACAGCATGAAGCTAAAAAATGTAACGGCACCACCCTATTGGGAGGCGAGTTCATAACGCGTGACCATATAGAACAAGTTTTGATATTCTTAGATTGCTTTACTGGTGGGGAAGGTATAAGTTTTCGTAAGTAAACGGACATGCCTTTCGAACAAGTCGAAGGGATAAGTCATTCTAAGGGATAAGTCTTTCAGACTTGTTACGCAGTGATTCCTAAGCAAGTGATAAAGGACGTAATGTACTGGCTATACGATGACATATCACTCAACAGACTCATGCTTTTTTTATTGATCAAAATGATCCGGGAGCAGGTCAACCCGATCCGCATCCACGGTGACTGATGATCCAACGTGTCGTTACGTATAATCGGCCTAGCACTGCCCGAGCTAGCACTTCACAACTCCAGCTAGCGCACCCCACGCTCAGCTACCAGCGCACCACATGTCGTCCATCTGCTGCTCCATGTACACCTCACAACACAAAATCTTACTCCACTGCTCCGAAGAATCCTGAGTAACTCCTACACAAAACTGCAATCAGTTAATTCTACCGAAGCTTCTCCGGCATTATTCCACAGGATCTTGCTCTCCATCCGCTCTGGTACAGTTAAACAATTCCGGATAGTGTACGTGTCACACCTCATGTCCTCCGGATCACCTCATGTCCTCCAAATCACAGGCGCTCCAATTCCAGCTCCTGCATTTTACTTCCACAATCCGCCTCTCCCAAATGTTGTTATAATCATTTCATTTCTGAGCACTAAAATCATTGGCGAGATCAGATGCCGTTATGTTATAGTCCTGCTACGAGTCATCGTGATTTAACAATCCCACCGCTGGCCACCAATGTGGCGAATGGAGATAAATCTTCCTCACTCCTCCGGCTTCTTCTTTCTTTTGTCAGTGGTAGCGAGCGGTGCAACTGCAACTGATGATGGCGTGGGCGCGAGGTGTTACTCCTCACTATTTGACAATGCACGAACTCGAAATGATCACTCAAAGCATTATTTAAGTTTGTAACATGATCTTTATTGGGATTGTGGGCTGATGATCCGGTAATATGGATTCGGAAGAGGCAGACGGAATGTGTGGAAGTAAGAGAGCACTTTCTAGCACGACGTGATAACCATTATTAAACACCGGCTTGATCTGACACGAGCTACCTTTGGTAGTCCTCTAGCGTTATTGGCGCGAACTTCCTTGAGTGGTAGCTCGGCCCGACTGGCCACGATTTACAGGATGCGCTTGCTTTTATATACCCAAACCACGTGACCAACTGACGATCACATGACCTCGCACTGAAGGGAGCCACCTAGAGTTGTACTACAATCGTGCTGAGATAAAGGATGCCCTCTATAGTCTCTCTCAATTCCGCTACAATATTTGATGGAGAAAAATAATTCCGGCAATATAGCCTAAAAAATGACGGACACCATAAAATGTGTCCCGATTTGATTTTTTGGATATGATTTCTAATTTGAGCTACATATAAAGTCTGTGTAGCTAACGGGTCAAACCGCAATACATTTGACGGAGACAAAAAAATCCGGCAATTTAGCCTAAAAAATGGCAAACACCATGAAATGTGTCCCGATTTGATTTTTTGGATATGATTTCAGTTTCACATTTTGAGCTACGTATAAAGTCATTGTAGCTTACCAGTCAAACCGCAACACATTTGACGGAACAAATAGCAAGAAAAAAAATTGCGTGTGATTTAGCCTAAAAAATGACGGATCCCCTAAAATGTGTCCCGATTTGGTTTTTTGAAAATGATTTCACATTTTTAGCTACGTATAAAGTCTGTGTATAATGAACTGGTCAAACTGCAACACATTTGACTGAACAAATGATGTTCGCATTTCAAATTTTATCTCCAATATAAGTTTACATTGAATAATCGTGATTTAGCCGCAAAGGTGTTTTTTAAGTAAGCTTATATTTATTAATTTTGTTTATTATTTTGATGAATGAAATGATGGATAATTTTCGAATCAAATGTTTAGAGACATTTCGAGAATCAAACTATCCATTATAACAACCCATCGCTAACAATGTGACAGTCATCGAATCTGGTTCCGCTGGGATCCTAAAGTACCAACCACAAACCATGTCTACCGAAACCGCTCAACCAAAAACCATGCAACCCGAGAACCGCAAAACCCGAGAACCGCGAAGCCCGAGAACCGCTCTAGTATTTATTCTGCGAGGGTCATTCAATACGTTCTACCTCCTACCTCATAACTTTGCTATTATACAAGCCAGTCGTACGAAATATTCCACAATTGAAGTTTTGAATCTCAGCTACAAAATCATAGCAGATTGGTCTGAATACGTAATGTACTTATCTGAATATGCAGTAAACCAAACTCCATTTAGTGCGACGGAAACGGGTAAAAAGCAGCCAGATGTCTCCTAAGTGCTATTCATTTGGACAATTCTAAGAGACAAAATATACCTATCGGTCAGTTAAAATCGTTTTAAGTTTAAAATATCTCTTGAACAGACTTTAAACAAGTCAATTTGACTTTTTGAAAAGTGACTAATTTTCTATAAATGGTGCTAATCATGGTTTATCTTTGTTGTTAGGTGTTATGTTTGGTATCAAAATGTGCCGAAAAGATTCATCCAAATGTCTATCTAGCCTGTTGGGTAAAAAAATAATCGAAAGTTACTTTAAATGACCAAATCAAAGTGTACGTATTTCTTTTGTTGTGCACTTTATGACCATCGTATAGCAAAACAGCTACGAACTATATTTTGTTCCCATTCTTATTTAGTTTATTGGTTATTTTTATCTTTTATCATAAAATAACGCGGCATTTTGTTAGATTTATTTTAATCAAACAACAAAAAATGTCAAACATCAACAAATTTCCCCCTTTATAAAATCGGCGAATCCAACGAGCTGTTTACCAACTTCCTGCTTCGAACTAATGCGTGTCTGTTTCCACTGGTTAATCATTAGAAATACCCTGAAACTCAGTCGTCGGTGGTATTACACAGTGACGTATGGTCTGTGGTATTACATAGTGACGTATGTTCGGTGGTATTACATAGTGACGTATGGTCGGTGGTATAACATAGTGACGTATGGTCGGTGGTATTACATAGTGACGTATGGTCGCTGGTATCACACAGTGACGTATGGTCTGTGGTATTACATAGTGATGTATGGTCGGTGGTATTACATAGTGACGTATGGTCGTTTCGTGATGTATAACAGTTTTTAAAATATCGTTTCAAAGCCAAAAATTAAATAGTTAAAGGTATATTATGTGATCTTTCCAGGGAACGCCCTCAACATGGAAATAAAATTGAAAGCAGATTTTCTTGCAGATTTACATTTCTGATCATAAATCGTACATACATTCCAAGTTACAGGGCGATACGATTCTTAACTACTTCAAAATCATGGTTTCAGAGTGAAAATAAAATGTCGGATTACCGCAATTTAAACTTATTTTACTCTAGTCTAAGTTCACTCTAAAACCATGATTATGATTGTGAGGTAATTAGGAATCGTATCGCTCTGTAACATGGAATGTATGTACGATATATGATCAGAAATGTAAATCTGCAAGAAAATCTACTTTCTAAAAAAAAGATCATGAATAGAGGGCGGTCCCTGGAAAAGATACATTGGGAATAACATGATCTGATGTACCAAAAAGCTGATGAAAATATACTTTAACATAGTGACGTACGCACTATACGTCACTATGTTATACCACCGACGGTCATGATTTTGTCAATCTTCGAATCATGGCACGTCATAATTCCCAGATGTTGATGAAGGTGTAAGAGTCAATTCTTGTTGGTTTCTTACAGTAAGAAGAGTAGTCTACAACACAACTTGTTACATTTCGTCGCCATATTCTGGCAGTTTATTTAAGTAAACGTTGCTCCAAATTATACAAAATGTTACAATGAAAATTATGAGAGACAATACAAGCACGTCTGCAGATGACAAGGTACAACACGAGAGAGAGCGAATATCTTTTGGCGAAGCCCGCTCGTCAATACAGCGCCCAGCTGTGATTGGCTAATGGTTATTCACATCTGAGCGCTGATTGGCTCAAATCAATATAAATAATGCGAAGTCAAACTACCAACATTGGAACATAGCATTATTTATGTAGGGGTGTTTTTACATCCCACAAAGGCGTACAGCATTGATCTTCTAAACACCTACTTGAAATTAGGAAAGCGAATATAATTGTTCCACTACCCGCGCACTCAATAAGCCGGCGAGACAGGATTACTGCGTAAATATATTTAAACCCGACTGTTGAAGCTCATTCAAATTTCATACAAGATTGCCAAGTGCTCTTCTCCAGTAAAAGTCAGGCTCAATAGTGTGAATCAGAGCTTGAAATAAGCAGTAGCGCCACTAGCGGGGAGCAAATTTACCCTCGCTGGGGACCGATGGGAAAATATGGTGTAAAATAGTAAATTTCCGCGCGCTATGTTCGCATTTTTTAGTCGGTAAAGTATTGTCGGTTAACTTTTAATTTATCGCCCCACCAATAATTATGAATAAACCGGCCTAGCTACGCCACTGCATGCAGGCCTGGAACCCGCCCGCCTGCCCATAGATAGCGGGTCACTTTGTGTCGGGCGGGTGAAAACCTGCCCGACTGGCAGGTAAATAAATTCGAATTCACAGTGTCACTGGCTGGTGGAATTTCTGTTGGGCAGGTATTTTTGTAAGTTACCTGTCCGACCAGTCCGACTGACTGGTTGACAAAAAAATCTGAAGTTCCAGTCCTGAGTGCATGCCCACACCACAGACAGCATGCTCATGCTGAACGCATACACTACTCAACAAAAATCAAAAGTGTGTATAATAATATAATTGTATAGTATTCTCAAAAATTCATAATTGAAGGGGTGGTGGGTGCAAAGTGCTAAGTTATTGCACCCACCCTTCAATTGTGTATGCTTATGTGTATGCGTATGTGTAGGTCTATGTGTGTGTAAAAAAAAAGGGGGGGGGGGTCATATTTTTTTTCTACATACCAGGGGGGGGGGGGGGGGGGGGTCATAACTTTTTAGTATCTAGGGAATGGGGGGGGGGGGGCCTTTTTTGGTGTTGCTTTCTTGCAGCTGCCGACCCCTCCTCACCCTCCGGTATTGAAATAATGAACGGTCCCTTACCTCAAAATGCCCCTGATTCTTATACCTTTTTCTCACAATAAAATAAAACTAGATTGTTGAGTTTCGCTTGGCTTGGCAGTCCACGTTACTACCGCGATATATATACACTCGTCCAAAGAAGTTCCTTGCCACTCATTGAAGTTCAAATATTGAAGTTCAAATATTTCACATAAATATTTAATATAAATTAAACAATTGCATGTCAAAATAAGCAGAAAATAATTCTCTATCATGTCTGTATGAAATTAAGATGTACGCATTCATGCATGCTGAGCACATTCATTAAGCATGTTAAGCAATGGTAAGGTTCATATTGTGTTAAATCATTCACATTAACATTTGAATGGAGGGATTATCCAATTTTTTGCAATCTTCTTCCAAAGACCTTGCCATTGTCAAGTGAATGGGATCTGCCATGCATGAGTGATCATGTCTAAATTCCATGTTAAGCTTTTAGAGGATTACTTTCTGCTTATTTTGATATACAATTATATTTATTCTATTAAATATTAATTTGAAATATTTGGACTTTACTAAGTGGCAAGGAACTTCTTTGGACGAGTGTAGTTCATATCCAGCTGGCACCAGGCCCCTGGCACCTAATGCACGTTCGTATTACTGCGTTAAAAATCATCAGACAAACTAGATGAAAACTTAGAGAACCAAAACGGTGACGGTCGTGAATATAAATTTACAATGAATACGCGGTTCCATAGTTTTTAGCACGCATTGCATTGTGGGATCGGTTGACTGATCAATTTCGGAGGAACGGCTATACTTCCGGTGCTACCTGAATACGTGTACGACTCATACTACAACGTCGACCTACTTTGTACGAAACTGCGATATAATTGTTTACCTTACGAACTGTTTCCTTTCCTGAATGTGTTACTTACAGGATACTTTTGCATCCCGACATTTCTATTTTTCGTTGTTATCAGTCATTATTTGGGATTTTCAGCGCTTTCGTCGCTAGCAGCAGCTTCGCTGCTGCACTAGCCGCTCCGCGGCTGTCTGTGTGCAGAGTAGAGCTATCAGTCGCCAGTGTGTGTAGACACAGATAGTCAAGGTGTAGAGCTATAGTCGCCCACAGATAGTCAGTCGCCGGTATAGCATCCAAAACCCGGGTGGTGAGAAACCCGGGTTTTGAGTACACCACAAGGCAGTGCCTCAACTTGCCGATCTGAAGCTGGTGTCCCATTGTTGGTGGCGCTGTTTGTATCGTCTGCCATAGAAATCCTACAGCTTACGGGTACTATTAGTTATTAGGTGAGGTTGGGTCGGATACGGATTATATCTAGTCAAGGATTCTGTATCGGGACGAGGGCGCAGCCCGAGTCCCGATACAGACTCCGAGACTAGATATAATCCGTATCCGACTCAACCTCACCTATTATAACGATTTTATCCTACTAAAACACTATTAAAACAAAACAAGAACACATGTTTCTGTAAAGTAGTACTTAGTCACCTAAAACCCGCAAGTTCAGATCACGATCGTCACGCGCCGGCGTAGCAACCCTACTACAACGCATGCGCAGTTACTTACTGACCGTACGGGATACGGGGGTCGGATACGGAATATATCTAGTCACTAAATTTAAGCGCTTATCCAATAGGAACACGAGAATCGTCTTGATGGTAGGATAAATGTAAGCCCCGTAAGGGTTATCTATGTCGTCTGCTTTAGGTATTCGAATTAATTGAAGTTTACAGGGAATTGTTCGGAAAATCCCCCCCCCCCCCCCCCCCCCCCCCCCCCATGGGGCCGGTTTTGAATTTATGATACCGCGTGCTGGAGGATATACACAATGCGCTCTCCATAGACGATACATGCAATGCAAAGTAGGAGGGGTCAAACAATCGGCTCTAACTTGAGTTATCCCATACGTCCACAGGCGCGTACGCAGGATTTTGTGAAGGGGGTGTTTTAGAAATATTGATATAATTATTTCACTATCAATGCCTGCGCGAAGCGCTGGCCGGGACACGCTTGCGTGTCCCGGGGGAGTTCGAGGGGGGATCCCCCCTCGACGCCAGAAGTTTTTTGAAATTCACGGTTGAAAAGAACGCATTTCCTTGCATATTTTTGAACACTTATTGCAGGTTTATTCTTAGTTCAACGTTGCAGTTTCTCACCAGTACCTCATGTGTTAACACCAAATCTTAATAATGACTGAGTTTCAACCCTAAAAACATCATTATATAGTGTATATAATATATACAGTAATCCGCAGACAAGTTGGTTTTACCGGCGATCTCATTGGTTCAATGTGTGTCACATGACACGTGTTTTTCTCCCTTTCAAGTTTAACAGACGCGGCTACAGAAAAAGCATCGACGCCTAATACTCATTTCAATTTAGTTTCTTTTAGTTGATCTATTTTTCTCTCTTTTCATTTTTATCCTGTCTTTCCCTTCCTATTCTCTTATTTTTCTTTTCACCCCGGCGTGGAGGGGGTGTTTAATAATTATGTGGTTCACCCTTTGAACCCTAGCTGTCCCCGCCTGTTTGTAACCCTCACTGAGGGCAATGGCGTATCCAGGACTGTTTTGATGGGGGGGGGGGGGGGCAACACAAACCCTGAAGCCATCTTGTTGATCTTAAATATTTAAAAAGTTGAACCTTATACGCGCGAAGCGCGCAAAAATTGTGATTTTAACATTAAAAGTAACGTATGATGTTTTTAACGTCCCCACATAATATTTAGTATAGAAAATTTGGTGTGGTTTGAGGGCCATTATAATATCAAAATCTCTAGAAAACATGCGCGCAGAGCGCGCAAAATTTGGAGTTTTTGAACTAAAAGGGTAATGAAAAACTGTCCTGAAGCCATCTTGTTAAGCTTGAAAAATGAAATATTGAAACCAATACCCGCGCGGAGCTCGCAGAAAATTGCATTTCTAACATTAATGGTCAAGTATGATAATAACGTCTCCCACATAATATTTAGAATTTTTGGTGTGGTTTAAGGGTCATAATAATGTTAAAACAATTTTTTTGAGTTTTCGAATTAAAATTGGTCATGGAAAACTGTCCTGAAGCCACCTTGTTACGCTTAAATAATAAAATATTGAAATTAATACCCGCGCGGAGCTCGCAGAAAATTGCATTTCTAACATTAATGGTCAAGTATGATAATAACGTCTCCCACATAATATTTAGAATTTTTGGTGTGGTTTAAGGGTCATAATAATGTTAAAACAATTTTTTGAGTTTTCGAATTAAAATTGGTCATGGAAAACTGTCCTGAAGCCACCTTGTTACGCTTAAATAATAAAATATTGAAATTAATACGCGCAAAGCGCACAAGAATTGCATTTTTAACATTTTTGGTGTGGATTTTGCATTAACACTTTGGTCCAGTATGATGTTTTTAACGTCCCCCACATATTTAGAATATTTGGTGGGTCTGAGGGCCAAAATAATGTTAAAACCTGCATAAAATATCCGCGCGGAGCGCGCAAAATTTTTAACTTCTTGGATTAAAATAGTCATGGAAAACTATCCTGAAGCCATCTTGTCAAGCTTGTATAATGAAACATTGAAACTAATGCGTGCGATGTACGCACAAATTGATATTTCTAACACTTAAATTGGTCCAACATAATATTTAGAATATTTGGCATGGTTTGAGGGCCATTATAATTTTAAAACCTGTAGAAAACACCCCTATCGGTACTAGTCTTTTCTCTTACTCTTTCCCTTCTCCCTCTCCCAAAATATTCCATTTTTGGGACATATATACGCGCGTAGCGCGCGAAAATGTCGCCAAAAATGTTGCAAATGCCAATCTCAACCGACATACAGTCATTACTAGACCCCCTCTGGTTACGCCACTGCCTCTCCCCTGTCTCCGCTGTCCCCTCTCTCCCCTTCTCTTTTTCCTTCTCCTTTTCCTTCTCTTTTCCTCTCCTTTCCCCTTTTTTATTTTAGGACAGACCCAAGGGGGGTGTTTCACACCCAAAACACCCCCCCCCCCCCTCATGCGTACGCGCCTGTACGTCCATGAGATTTACAGAGAGTGCTGGGAAAAGCTGTTTCGAACCGTTGGTGCGATTTGGTAGTGTACTTTTGACCATATTTTATTGAACAGCAATCACTTTATTTCATTTTGCCTGTTGTCATCACATACATGTACACTATATGAAAAATCAGGCGGGGTGATCACATTAACCACCACCCCCAAGTTAAAAAAAGCGGAATCCCCCTACCGGGATTTCCGCCCTACATGTATTAGGGCCGGACTCCCTTTTTCCCCTGCCTCTCATGTCTTATTATAATAGTTGTACGATTACAGGGACTCGACTCCCGCACTTAGACTGTTACGACCACGACTCAGAAAGCCATAACAAACGTCAAGATGACAGACTAATTATCAAGATGCATATCAAATCAACATAGTTTCCATAATCTCAATCTATTGCGAGATTAAATCAGTTTATTGCCTTAGCAAGCACATCAACAAGTGGTTTATATAACATGTTTAACAAAATATCACACATATAAATAATAATGCAATTGCAAGGATATAATTATCACAAATTACCCCCCAGAGCTCTGGTTAATAAATGTTGCTAGCATGCGAGTATGGCGAACATCTAGCCGTGGCATGCCATTGAATTGATGCGTAGGTTATTGTGAACCTTTCTCGATGCGTAGACGGAAGAGTTGAGAGTTCTTATACTTTGCAACTGCTGCGTAAACACAACCAACGCTATTCTTTGCGTAGAAGGGACATGGGACAGGGACAGACGTATGACGACAGGACAGCTACAGTTCCAACTTATTATAGATAATATTTCATCATCGTTGCTGCTTGCAAGATGACGTGTCAATGGGTCACCATTTAGATTACCGGTACAGTTCGACCAGTTTATCGGCGACAGTTTACAAATCAATATTACGGTACCTTACCGGTACAGTTCATCATCCATGTTGTACACAAGATGATGAAGTAACATTCCGTTATATTACCAGTTCAGTGTGGCCCTGCACACATGGCTCCATGATGATATTTTCAGCCATTTCAGCTAACGTAAATGCCACACATGTTGTCAAGATGGCCGCCTAGCTTACAGAGGCTGTTTTCCCATGATGCAATCAGTCTCATTAATATTCAGTCCCATCATGCAACAGTCTCATCAATATTCAGTCATTAATAGTGAGTCTCATTAATATACAGTCACTAATAGTGAGCCCTCTATTCTGTAGACATTCATTACATTAGTGATGGCGCTATCACTATTTAATGGTATACACAGGTGCTGTAACACCCCCCTTAAAGTTTTCCATATATGGAAAGCTTCTTTGTATACATAGAACAGCACTTTACATAATCATTTAACAACGTTATGATTAAATAACCGTTACGGTTCATGAAAAAATACCATTTAACAAATCTGTATAATAAGTCACATCCCTTTTAAAGACCTTTCTTGGTTTTAAACCTCATGTACATTATCATTACACAACATTGTTTTTTTCAAAATCCCAATTGTTGACATTTTTTAAAACTTTTCAACAAATTTCCATTATCATATTTTTGAACAAATATGCTTTCAACAGTGTTAAAAACATCATTTTAACACCTTCCATACTCTGTATAGCCTATACATGGTCAAAATACAACTACACGTAACTTTTCGTGTTTCAAAATTCTGTAGTTTTTAGTCACACAAACAACACCTATTGCTTACACTCTAGATAACGCTTCAGGAATAATATTATTTTTCCCAGCAATATGTTGAATTTGCAAATCAAATTCCTGAAGGTAAATTGACCATCTCATGATTCTTCTGTTTTTGTTTTTCATTCTGTGCAGGAATGTGAGTGGGTTGTGATCTGTGAATACGAGGATTGGGAATGTGGCTGCTGTGAGATATATGTCAAAATGCTGAACAGCTAAAATCATTCCGAGACATTCTTTCTCAATCGTGCTGTAATTCTTTTGGTGATCATTAAACTTCATCGAGTAAAAACACACAGGATGGTCTATTCCATCGGGACCTTCCTAAAACAGCATCGCACCACATCCCACATCACTCATATCCACAGCCAACTTGAACTACACAGGTGAACTAATCAGAAGTGATTTGACTTTCTGAAACAAGTTTCACATTCCTCAGTCCAAATGAATGTTTTTACAATATTGTCATTCAAAATACTGTTACTATGTGTACCTGGTTCACATGAACTTTCACATTTTCCAACCCCAAATACGCTTTCCGTGGTGTCAAAACGGTACATAATCAGGTATTGACATTGACACACACACAGGTTTACCTTCTAGAGAGGTTTCTCTCTCTACATATTTCTTGAGCATAACATGACATAACTGTGTCTTTTTCCTACGTTCTGAGGTTTTCATCACATAATTTAGGTTTCCCTCCCTTGACTTACTATGGTCCTGAAAACCTAGCCTGCAAAGGATTACCCAGAATTGGAAACAACACAAGTACTTTATCCCCAGGACTAAATTGTCTTGTTTTTTCATGTTTGTCATAATATACTTAAATTCTTTGTTGACCCTGTTTCAGGTTTTGCCATGCTATATTTAAGTCTCTGTTTAGTCTTATCTTAAATTAAATTTGGACACATATTCTAGCAACCCAACATTAGATGGTGCAAATAAATACAAAGTGTAAACCTTGATCCCAAATTTACTGATTTTTAAGACCTCAGACTGGTACACTCTAGGTACCACTATTTAACTCTTTACCTGACATAGACGCATTAATGCGTCAAAACGACCTTTTTACGTTTTACCCTATAACTCGTTAACCAAACATCGGAAGTATGGCAAACTATACCTTTTTGGAATCCTTGTGCTCAGCCGAACAATTTGGTATGCCTTTTA
>CM069455.1:3396940-3520686 GCA_035610835.1 Ophiura sarsii
ATTCTTTCTCCATTGTCCACCTTTTTACTTGCACAATCTTGCTGTATGACGTCATCACTGCACCACATCCAAGTTTAGCTTTACAATTGCATATGGATTACTCAACCAAGTACCGAGTACAAAAAAAGCTAAACACTAAACAAAAAAAGCTAAACACTAAATAAAAACGCTAAACACTAAACAGAGAAAATAGATTAGTTATGAGAAAAAAATCAGTGTCGGTGATCATCAGGGTCGAACCCGAGACCTCCCGATCACAAAGCGAGCACCCTACTACTGAGCTACAGGGAACAATGTCTACTGTATCTCAATGAAACAAACAGATAAACGCATACTTCAAATACCAATACCGTTCCTAAAGACTCACCACTGCATATTGTTCACAAGTTGGAAAACATTTCCCTCAAAAAGAAAATCCATCCTAATATACATAGTCTGCAGTCCGCAAACACCGAGATATAATCAGAGTTGAATGCGATCGCGCATGAATGGACAAATGGACAAACTGCCAATGGTTCCAAATTTTGCTCTATTGGCCGATGAACATTTTATATTTCCTTTAAAATCTTATATGTTCTAGCCCTTTGGTTTATCAATTCTGGAACTGAAAATTTTATTTCAATCGGACACTCGGTTGCCGAGATATGGTAGGTCACAGAGGCATAATACCAACATCTTTGGCAACAACTCTCTTTTTATTTTCTTTATTTTTCCCAATTCCAGTTGCCATGAAATGTCCTAATTATGGCTAATTATGTATGCATGAAATATGCAAAGTAAAGTTTGTGGACTAATGAGATGAGCTTTGATGCTCTGACTTGGTACATGGGTAGAACACTTGAAAAACGTATGTTAGCTTTTGTCTAATTTCCATTTGCATGATTAATTAGGCCCACTAATTAAAATGTTTAAACATTTCTTAATTAGGACCTAATTAGAAGTAACTTCAGTGACTTTCATCAAGGTAATCATAGGACCAGGTAAGGGAAGACATCAAAACTCGACCGGCCGTTGACCGCCGGTTACGCTCGGTTCCGCCCGGTTCTTTCAGGTCAAATGTTTTACTGGCATATGAATATTCACGTATGCAACACTGAGCAGCCGCCGGTTGACTTAATGCCGTAACCACACCAATTTACACTATCAATCTGTTAATTTGCGGTAACTTCAGTGACTTTCATCAAGGTAATCATAGGACCAGGTAAGGGGAGACATCAAAACTCGACCGGCCGTTGACCGCCGGTTACGCTCGGTTCCGCCCGGTTCTTTCAGGTCAAATGTTTTACTGGCATATGAATATTCACGTATGCAACACTGAACAGCCGCCGGTTGACTTAATGCCGTAACCACACCAATTTACACTATCAATCTGTTAATTTGCGGTCACAATAGCGCACCCTTGGAATCGCCGTCTCCGATCGATTTTTCTCCCGTGTTCTGAGTGGCACTTCAGCAATGAATAAAACGATGTCGTCAAAACATTTTAAAACATTTTCTTTTCGCGTTTCTAGGAAAAAGAGAATTAATTTCATCTATATTTCAATTTTATGTGTGTGAAAATGCAGTTCAAAATTGATTATGAATTTTATCACCGCCATCTCTATTAATATTATACATGTAGCTCTGTGCTCTCTCTATCGTTCTATAAAAAAACCATTCATAGACTTTCGAAATCGATTTTAAAAAGTTAATATAAACAGATTGAAAAAGCCAACCCCAGCGAAAATCAATAGCTGTATTGTACTGGTTGTCAACTGAGACTTGAGAGCCCATTACTTCAAGATTGTATTGCTCACGCGTGTGACGAGGCACTATCAACTCTCGTGTTTACCAGAGTGTAACTATTGACCTCATTATGTGTGTATATTATAACAGACAACACGTTTTGTGAGAACCGGGCGGAACCGGACGTAACCGGCGGTTGCCTGGCGGTCGAGTTTTGACGTGATCCCTAAGGGGTCACCCCTCCTTCGGGGGAATTGCGCCTATTTTTTAGAATCTAATGGATTCACTTAATTCCCATCCAAATGACAATTTTCCCCTTGCCCGGTTTGATGATGGGCAATTTAAAATATAAAAATGGCAAGTTTTCTCCAGGAATATCATTATAGAGGCCCGTTTAAAAGAAAAATGTACCTTAATAATGGCCAGGTTCGTGTAAATATTTTTCAAATTTTCAGTTGAATAAACAATCCAGTTACGCTTTTTTTGGTTACGTAATAGGGTGGAACTGGTGTTCACCGGGAATAAATACCCTTTGACCCTCTGACAAAGACCCCGGATACGCCACTACGGTGAGTGGTGGGGAAGGGGCGGTCGATCGCCCCATTGTCAGTTGAGGTTGGCACTGACCACAATGGGTACTGTCGGTTCAGTTGACAAGGGAATCAATTACTTATAATAATTATGCGTTCAAATAAATACAAAGATATAAATTCGGTTGAAGCAATTTACGTAGTGGTGAGTGGTGTTGATAATTTCTATACATCGAAATACACGATAGGCAGCGAAATAAGGTAAACGGTTTCAGATGATATGCCCAAATATGTAGGTGCAAAAACACTTGATTTCCAAGAAAGTTGAGGGCGCACTCTCCCATACGTATCTTGGTCCGCCGTTAATATTATAATATTAGAACGATGTGATTATTTCTTGCGACAGGTTCAAACTCTGAGCTTCAGCATGCAACAGCGTCACAGTGTATCGCCAGACGGGGGCTGGGGTTGGATGGTAGTAGTTGGCGCTCACTTTATCCAGGTACTGACTTCCGGTGAAGCCTGCGTGTTAGGGTTATTCCTGGTGGAGTGGCTGGAGGAGTTCGAAGAATCAGTATCGGCAACTAGCTGGGCTATAGGTCTTTTACCTTTGCTCACCGGTTTCCTCAGTAAGTATACGAACGACTAAGGTCTTTGCTCTAAAGTGAAAAAAGGTGCCTTGCCGAAAACAAGACGTAATGTTTTCCCGGTTGAACATGACTAATTGTCATGTAACAACATTGGAAAGAGTACTCGGCTCGTGTGCAAAAACATACCAACGACTTCTTAGTCTTGCCCAACGAAGATTTCTTGAGCATTACCAGCATGCCTGGTTCACTTCTATCACTTGACCAGTGGTCTTCAGTCTCTGGCTGTATCTACAGGTTCCCATTGTCATAATTGCAATATAAGGCTTGGAAAATGAGCTGGAAAATGAGGTCAGCTGCAACAGCGTCGAACATTCTCAGCGTACACTTCAGGTTTAACATCAATACAATGTCGGAACGCCATGGTGGTAGTCCTTTTTTCTGGGGGAGGGGTAGAGGCTTTGTTGCCTTTCCTTCTTAATCAGATTGGGTAAATTTATAATAACATCAAACACGTTTTTACGATAACATTGTTATAACGTAAAACTACCACCGTACACAAAACTTCCATTTTTAACCAATGGGGGGGGGGGGGGGGGGGGGGGGGGGGGGGGGGTTGCCACCTTGCTTGATTGATTGTTTAACTCGGTAAGTTACATGTGTCCAAGGTGTCCAATACAGTATCTTGTTTGAGTATTAAAGTATCGACGACATATCTTCGTCGCCAAATTGCGGCAAGGCCTTCATTCTTAATCATTTTGTTTCCTTACACATTACAGGTCCAATTTCAAATGTTCTGGCGACTCGATTCGGTCATCGACAGCTTTGCTGCATCGGGGCAGTGTTAGCATCTTTAGGGGCGTTGATATCAGCATTTGCTGAGAGTCTTACACATCTTTATCTATCGTTTGGCGTTCTCGTAGGTATGTACAACGCGACCCAGGGATACATAAAAATATTGGTGTACATATGTAAACTGTCAAGGTCATCTCCTTTCTAGGTTCTCCTAGCCCAAGTATCCCATGCTTTTAGAATGTCATATAAACCCCATATTTTCGGAATTTCAACTATTGTAACCAAAAGACACCTGAGGAAAAGTTAGAAAAGTGTTTGCAAATTTTCATTCAAAGACCCAATTCCTTGAAATTCTTTGCGCACATTACCTCCTTGTTAGGTTGGACGGGCTCACATTTGATTTTGTCACGTTCTATAATACCGAATGCCCAGGGTTCGGTATGCTGGTTCCCGGTACCCTGGATCCCCGGGCCAACTTATCCATAGGTTCAGGTAACAGGCTTCGCAATCCCCGGTCGTAAACGCCTCTTCACCACTTTACATTGTCGCTCTGTTATGGCATACGATCAACACACTGTAGCTGAGATACCACATCGAACGCTGAATGCATTGTCGCGCTGGCATAGCTACGACGCGATGGGGAACACGCTATGACATGCGCGTGAAGTCCGGCGCTGTGTTGAGCGCAGATACGAGGGTCGTTCAATAAATAATGAAAGTGATCATGGTATGGGATGCATGAGTGATTCTATTGAGGGAAAATGTGATCAATACAAAGTAAGAACCTTTGTCTTTCAAACAATACACTTTTGGATTGTTAGATACCTTTGGTTATGTAATCTCATTAACATAAACACAATAGGTTTCAGACACTGACTGAAATCTGTCAATTATTTGGCTGGATATGTACTATGTTGAAAATGGGTTGATCGATACATTTGCGTATATCTCGGCAATGCAAGCATAAAAACAGATAACACTTGGCACATAGTTAGAACACACACTTATCTCCGCTTGACACTATTTTTTAGATCTGAATTACTTAACACAAACAAGAAGGGACCATCTCAAATGCGCTTTTATTTAGCAAAATCCGCAATAATATACCTTTGAAAACAACAAAGGATAAAGAACAATGGAGGGATTATAAGTTAGTAAATTTTTGTGGGATGTAAAGCAATAATAGTGGGGATTTCAAGAGGAGCTGTTCATAAAATGTCCTCAAACCATTGAAATTATGTGACGATTACTTTAACAATACATATATAGTAGCTCTAAAGATAACAGTAATAAGAGCGGTTGTGGCAGCCATCTTTGATTGATACATTCATGTATATCTTTATTTTGACTATCAAAATATTTAAACACAACACATTGATTTAAGCATTTGTTATTATTTCTGATTAGAATTTGAAGGCACAGTAAGCTTTTATCTGGTAAATTTCATGATTTTAGCCATTTGTGGCCCTGTTCAAAATGATCTGCCGTCTGCGCATGCGCACATTTTATGCAGGTTTCATGCAAATAAGTTCAGAAAATTAGTTAACTATCATATGGAATCTCCGAAACTGGTTAATTGCTTGGATTTTTCATAATTGTTTTGATTTCCCGCAATATTAATGATTCGCTGACTGGGCATTTTTCAATGAAAACTGGCTATTTGAAATACTGATATTTGTATAATTTTTATTCGATTGCCTCTCCTTACTTTTTCCTCCTATACTACATACATCAAATTACACAGGGATTTAAGTTATTTTCTTTTTATCATACTTACGCGAAGAAAAAAATGGGATTTACCTGCTTCTGGTGTCATGTTATGCAATTTTCTTATCACATGTTTCATACAAATAATTCAAATTTCCCGCCAAATAACTGATTTAGTAGTGTCCAAGTGTACTTACTTTGAGACAATGCTATGACGTCATAGTTCACACTTATAAATCCAAAACTGTACTGTTTGAAAGATAACGGTTCATACTTTGTATTGAGCACATTATCCCTCAATAGAATCACTCATGCATCCCATACCATGATCACTTTCATTATTTACTGAATGCCTCTCGTATACGTGTAGTTTGTGCCAACCAGCACATTTGTTATAATTCTAAGCAAATATATTTGTGGATCTATTTTTAGTCATTCATGATATACATGACTTTTATCCTAGCAAATGACTGTGTGGCATAATTGGCGCGTACCTGCATATATGGATAAGTTGTGTGGAGCCCATTGATGCAGGGAACCAGCATATGGGTTCGGCAGCCTTTCAGCCGTATCGATGTCATACCTAAGTGTCCTTTCCAAGGGGGCAGGAGGTCATCCACCACCAGGCGAGATTATGAATCTCATAGAGCATATAGTCATGGTTCCATTACGTGTTCCTACCTTAAATAAACTGACGCCCGTTATTAGGGCCAAATTAATGGTCATTCACAGAATGGTTTTGTTTTATTACAGGTGTTGGCGTCGGGTTTATATACGCGCCGTCTGTTATGATAGTCGGTGTTTATTTCAATTCCAGATTCACTCTAGCCAATGCCCTGTCATTTGCTGGCGTCGGAATAGGACAGATGGTGTTTCCTCCTCTCACTACAGCACTCATATCATATTACGGATGGAGAGGAACGTTGATCATCTTTGCAGCGCTAAACATGAACTTGTTGGCCTGTAGTTGCCTCTTTCGGCCTCTTCAAAACTCCAACATGATTATCTACCTCACCATGCTAACGAAGGAGACAACAAATCTGCGAAGAATAGTCACGGTGAGGAAGATATTGAATTAAAGGCAGGACTCAAGGCTGAACTTGGTGATGATCAGAGTATTACTGATGTTGCGGAAGAGACTGGTGGTACAGACTCTCAATTGAGCATCTGCTGCATGAGAACATCCACTGCAACTGGTATACCAGAGCTGTGTCGCACATCATATTTTCCAATGGCTTTGTACATGGCATTCACTGTTGGTATGGTGTTGTACAGTGGTAGCGTGTATCTAGTACCGAGAGCTATTCAACTCGGCTACCAAAAAGGGCAGTCGGCTTTATTACTATCGTTGTTCGGAATTGGTAGCCTTCTTGGACGTTTCCTTCACGGAGTGGTGATAGACTTGAAACTGATATCGACACAAATGGGTTTTGTATTATGTCTGGCTGCCACATCAGCCGAACTGTTATTGACACCCTTATCGAGTAATTTTGTATTGCTCGGGTTATTTTCATTCACTTTTGGGTTTACAATGGGTGTGCTGGCGTCATTGGTCTACGTTATATCCCGGGAGGTGTCTCCAACTCAGTTTTTGGCGCCCGTCCTGGGGTTCACTGTACTAACATCCGCTGCCGGCAATGGGTTTGGGACATTACTTGGTGGTAAGTTTCATCTAAGATTCGTACACTTTCTTTGCGCACTTAAGACGATGTTAGAATTGGAACACATTGCGTTAACTTCCGACTACGTCACACAATTTAGGCATACAATGCGCCTTTTTAGCTGCTCACGCCAACCTTTTAAGAAACCATTTCATTCTCTGTGATTAACTTATGGGAATATTGAGCATTTTCCGGCATCTTAAGGTAATTTTGAATTGTTGGTGTAAAACGTGCATTCTCAGCAACGGTGGTAATTATTTTTTGTCTTTCTTGGCAACTTAAATATTTTAAACTTAAAATAGACATAAAACCTTGATATTCAGTTGCCAGCGGCTGCTGTTGTGTTTTTGTCTCCATTTGGTAGCCTGATGTGCTTGTTCTTCGAATAAATATCTCAACAACATTTTGTCATAACAATTCTGATAACACTAACATACATGAACGTTATTGGTAATTGCTCCTTTTCCGTCATCGATAGCTTAGTTTAGTTATGTGATTATATACAGCTCGTCACCTTTCACGGATCAGGTCATTACCTGTACGGTATTAAATAAATGGTTTCAGTAGGTTCGTGATAGGTCACGAGTTATGAATAATCATATTTGATGATGGGATTAGTTACCGTTCGAGACATATCCGTGATTGACTTGTTTCCCCCTGTCACCGATGGATTAGGGGGAGCGTGTTGGCGCAGCGGATTGTTCCCTCGCTTGCACCAATGAAACCCGGGTCAATTCTGTGCACGACCGCGGCTTTATGTGCATTTGGATAATCACGATCCATGCACGCTCTCGCAGGTTTTCTCCGGGTTCTCCGGTTTTCTGCTTTCAAAATCGGTGACTTCCTTGACCCAATGGTATTTGGTATTTGGGGAGCTGCATTAAAAATGGTGGATGTTACAATCTAAGTGCGGATAGGTTTGCGCTAGAAATTGGCAGCACCCTAGTTGATGCGACCTGATTCTGATTATTCACCAACAGCAACATTACAGCGCTTTGAATCCGTTGGGAAAAGGCACTGTATAAATACTGATTATTATGATTATTATTATTATTTAGTGATGGGATTATTTACAGCTCGTCACCTTTCACGGAGCGGTATTAAATAAAAGGGGGTCAGTAAGTCCGTGATAGGTTCCGAGTTATGTATAACCATATTTAGCGATAGGATTATTTACAGCTCGTGACCTTTCACCGAGTAGGTCATCACACTACGAGCTGTAAATGATCACATAGGCCTATTTACGCCATCAGCGGCAGAAATGCGGTAATTACGACATCAAATCAACAATTCAATGATTATGATGTTTTTGTAATCTGTGCTTTCAGGTTGGATATTTGACGCCACTGGCAACTATGGACACGTCTTCTATACTATTGGGGGAGCAATGAGCTTGGCTTCACTTATATTTCTACCTACGCTACGTTGGTTAAACAAACATAAGGCTCAAACTACAATGGAGTAAAGAGCAGTGAAAAGAGACACAGTGGGACATTTCTGTTTATGCTAAAAACATACTAAGGTCGCTTCACGATTTAGTCGCTCTTATGACGAGTTTTACGTCATATTCAAACACCCGACAAATCGAGAGATTGCTTGACTGGAAACGACCGGTCGCGGCAGTTGACTCCATTTCAACTCGAAAGATCGGTCGCTCATGACGTAATGAACACCGTACTTTTTCAACCAATGGGGGGTGGGGGGGGGGGGGTATTTTGCCTCGAAATTAGCATAACCAATCAGCAGCCGGCCATTATCCAGGTTGTCGTCTGCGTGACTCGGAAATACCAGCATGCGACCTATGGCGACCAACGGTCGCACCGAGATACTTTTGAGCTATAGCGAGTGTGCCGCGACCTGTTACGACCAGCGACCGGCTAGTATGATTCGAGCATATTAGTCAAGAGATGACAATTTTACAAGCCTCGAATATGGAATCATCTTATCCGGGCATCTTATATTTATTCTACATCTTGTATCAAGTGCATAATATACACTCGGCAAAAGAAGTTCTTGGACACTTAAATTGAATTAATATTTAATAGCATATATATAATTATATATATGATTATATATATATAATTGTATATCAAAATAAGCAGAAAGTAATCCTCTAACAGCTTAACATGGAATTTAGACATGATCACTCATGCATGGCAGATCCCATTCACTTGACAATGGCAAGAAGATTGCAAAAAATTGGATAATCCCTCCATTCAAATGACTGTAAATGCTCATGTCTTGCAATTTCCTTTTACGCACCTTACCATTGCTTAATGAATGTGCTCAGCCATGCATGAATGCGTACATCTTAATTCCATACAGACCATGATAGAGAATTATTGTCTGCTTAATTTGACATGCAATTGTTTAATTTATATTAAATATTTATGTGAAATATTTGAACTTCAATGAGTGTCCAAGAACTTCTTTTGCCGAGTGTATATTATTCAGGTGGGGAGAGCACACCTCTCGCGAGCGCATCTGACAGTGTGTAACACTACACTACTCGTGACCATTATGACCAATGCGCCCATCACATGAATTATGCTACGTTGATATAAATAACATACAAGATTGTCAAGGTGTTCTCCTCCAGTTAAACATCGGGGTCTCAGTAGTTTGTATACAAAGTTTTTGTCTCCAAAACTAATTTGTCGGACTTTATTCGAATCGGCGACTGTAGGAAGGCGCATTTGGGCGGTATATTGTGCGTGCTACTTTGACAACAATAGGGTTAAACTGGAAAAAACATACCTTATTACTTGTGTTAATGGAATATGAATAAGTACAATGTATACGACACCTGAAAAGGTGAACATGGTGAAGCTGTTGGCCTGAAAAGTCATGATAAAAAACTTTCATGTCCATTATATGGAAATTGGGCGGATTATCAAGACGCAAAGTGGGTGTTTTGTTTGACACAGATTCTTTTCACAAGTTCGTTCAAGCTATTCATAATGAGTTTACTTACTATACATTTAATTCATTAGCATAATATCAAATGCATGTAGTTCCATTGACGGATAGGGGTGGATTTCTGGGATTTATCGATAATTTTCATTTCCAGTTGAATTTTTTATAGTGTCTATACAGGGTGATAAAATAATGTCTTGTTATACAGGGTGGTAGAATAAAGACCTTTTCAGGTAGCAAAGAGAAAGAAATGTGTTTTAAAGACTTCTCATTTATTATTGGAATGAATGTAGTATAGTAATTTCCAGTGGATTTTTTATAGTGTCTAGTTATACAGGGTGATAAAATAATGTCTTGTTATACAGGGTGGTAGAATAAATACCTTTCAAGTAGAAATGAGAAAGAAATGTGTTTTATGGAGAAAATAACTGTCCAATGAAAATGTTTACAAATGGTTTCTTTACTTTAGATATTCTAGACAATGTCTTATTCCAAATTTCAAATTGAATTTGCATAAAATCTGAATTGTTTATGCAATTCATGGGGGTAGGGGAACTTTATGTTACGGAACTTATGTTACATTATGTTACGTTACTTTATGTTACATTACTTTAACCCCCTGGGCACTACCTGTCTATCTAACAGCGCTTCTGATTGGTTAATTACAAGATATATTCATTTGAATAAACATTATGATACAGCTTTTAAACTATTTCACCCAGACCTTTATCAGAGATACAATTATTTTAACAATGTCTCTGATTGGTGCAATACATGATGTATCCATCTTTCTGACCAATCGGCCGGTAGTTCTTAGGGGGTTAAGTTACGTTACTTTACCTTAGGTTAGATTACGTTACTTTACTACTTACGTTACTTTACGTTAGGTTACTTTACGTTAGGTTTACTTTACGTTACGTTACATTACTTTACTTACACACATTTATTTGGGCAGGGGGGGGGGGGGGGGGGGGGGGGGGATAAAAAGAAAGCTTCACACATGCCAAGACAAATTTATTTTTACACTTTAACACTTTTAACATTTCCTTTGAATAAATTGTGAAACCATACACACAACCTCATTGAAACAGAAATCTTTGTTTGTTCAAGCTGAGGCGTTGTCTTTTTAAAGACATTTATTGTTTAAATATATTTGATTATACAGACTTCAATTTAAGACAATAACACAATAGAGGGCTGAGCAGACTTCACAAGGGTGCACACCACTATTACAGTTGATGCCACAGCTTCCGTCGATCGCGATCACAAATGTAGTTCCTAAATAACGGAAAGAATGGTTAATATTGACATATGTTATTCAAAATAATTGAATTTGATCTATATTTGTTCACTGAATGAAGTGTACCTGAGATAATTCGAATGAAAAGAGTATACCATCTAGTCATCTATTGTTTTATTGAAATATTGGCGGACGGATACACATTGGTCACGACGGACTACAAGGTGAAATTTTGTGTTAAAATACTACTCCGTATAAAGGGGGAAATATAAAAAATGTAAACGATCACCCCCATCTGAGTTTTTTGCCCTAGGTAAGATCTATGTGTGTTAACTCAAGATATTGCCGTTTTCCCAAGGCATCTTTCCCATAGAAACACACGTTAGCGCGTAATAGTGGTATGCACCCACAATGCTGGAACGCTTTGCGCTCTCACACATGCGTAGTAGCGCCACCACAACAAAATGACGCAGCCTGATTGGTCAACGGTGGTCAACGCTTGCGCTCAGCGTTGGAGCGTTATGGAGTCTGCTGAGCCCTTGATCCCACTCGGTGGAACAGTATTATGCACTAGCAACCAACAGAAAACACTGGGACACATTGAACTACACAGTGTTAGCTTTTTGGTATTCTAGATTTGCAAATTGATGAAAAGTTATTATACAATTGTTTGAGATATTTTTGAGACATTCTTTAGAGAATAAAATAAAATATAGTCGTGTATGGTCGCCGCAGGTGGCCATACACGACGACACAAATATGGTACAGCCTTATATTATATGACCATCTTATAGCAAAACAGCTACGAACTATATATTGTTCTCATTGTTATTTAGTTTATTGGTCATTTTTATCTTTTGTCATAAAATAACGCATTTTGTTAGATTTATTTTAATCCTAATACATTCAAAAATTCGGGATCTTTTTAAGATTTTTTTCTGTGCGGAGAAAAGTGACCCCAAAGTGAGTCACCGCGACCCCCCGATTTGAACCACGGACCTCCAGCACCAGCGGCTTACACCACGGTGTCAAGGCTACACGGCAGAATACTTCGCCAAGTATATAGCCCTGGGTCCATTTGATCCTCGAAAAACTTGCACGCCGGATGGAACATAGAGACTGGCTCGTTGGATTCTGTTGGATTTGGCAGAGTAAGGATTATAGAACCAAAATTACCAAATTTTGGAAAGAAAACAAATGCTCGTTAATCAACAACGACAAATTTCCCCCTTTATGAAATCGGCGAAACCAGCGAGCTGTTTACCAACTTCCTGCTTCGAAATAATCACGTTCACAGCACACCGCACACACCCCAACTAGTGGCGTAACAGCCGGGGGGCAGGGAGGTGCTCAGCAGGAAATTCAAACCTACCCACCAGGAAAAATGGGGGAAGGGAAAAGAGGAAAAGAAGGGGAAAGGGAAAGAAAAGAGAGAGAGAAAGGAAAAAGGGAGGAAAAAGAAAAAGGGAAAGGAGAAAAAAGGGAAAGAAAGAAAAGAAGAAAGGGGAAAGAAAGAAAGAAATAAAATTTCGCAGTACAAAAAGCACAACAGTCAACAAATTGTGAAATTCACGAGGTGACTGACTGGGAAAAAATTTGGGGCAACCTTTTACGAAAAATTCCGGGACGGAATTATTCTAACCAGGATTGTTTTGGCTGTGCCCCCCCCCCCCCCCCCCCCCCCCCCCTGACAACCAACCTCTGTTACGCCCCTGACCCCAACGCTGCGTAATACGCACACTCATACGCCGGCGACTATGTGTAGGGCACGCTGACGCGATGACCATACGCACTGAAGGTATTCTTATTCGAATGAAAAGCCCCGCCCCAACAGTCAGCCAGCAGGTCACGCTCTTCGCACTGCAAGGTCATTTGTTCTTTTCACGGGATGTTGTTGGTTCATGCAAGCTCCGAAGAATTCCGAAATTGTCCGAATAGAAAACCTCACTTAAGATCGTTTTCTCATAAAACCAGTGTTTGTAGGAAGACTGTTTATTATATAAATTATATAATTCTTGATGTGTTGAAATGTCCATAATTGGGTATTGTGCGACTAAAAACGCTGGACTTTTAAAAGTTTAATATTTGTTTGCCAACTTAGACTTCAATATAAAGCATTGATCGTTCATACAGCAGGAAAAACACGTTTAATGCCATAATACTTGCGAAATTTTACATTATATGGCAACGAAGGCTCCACTCAATTTGCTGCTAAAATTATCAGAAGGGTTTGTTATCATAAGTAAAGAAATACATAAAAATAGCGATACAGTTTTCAACATTTAGTACCTTTACATCGTTGAAATGATCAAATCACCTATGATAATTAATATTGAAGCCTTGGGTTCTATAATATTGAGTTCATAGTGGAGTTTTTGCCTGAAATGTTAAAAAAAAATAGCACATTTGAAACTCTACTCATTTTCCACCTTGCACAAACGTCCGTTTGGTAAGCGAGGTCACTCGCGCTGGCTGAAAAAGAAAATAGCGACCATCTGTTATGACACGCTATCTGACTGCCCAACTATACACCATTTAGAGAGTTAAGTATAGTTCTTAGCTGTTTTATAAATTGTTCCATAGATGGCCAGATCTGAAAAGAAAAGTGCGCATACCAGAATTAGAGTAGACTTTAGGAATAATTAAAGTATTACTTGTACGATTTCTGGTAGTATGCAGTCAGCTGTAGAACGGGAGCCCGTTTCAATTGAGGGCGCTCTAAAACGTGCGCAATGATTGAATTTCCCCCTTTTACACCCAATTATCTGCATAAAAAGTAACTATCCATCGAGTTGAGGGTAGCATAAGGTATCAGAACTCCTTGCGACATCCAGTTAGATGATTTAATTTAACCTTTAACCGCAACATCACAAGACACAAGCTTTAATTATGTCTTTTTTGACCGGTTTGCTGCGATGAGACCACCATTTTCAAACGAGATTACCCCATTTTATAGAATTTTTAGTGTAAGAGTGATAATTTTTACATTAAATATAAGCCCCGTAGTATTTAGAAGTGATGCCTTTGTAACGGTTAAGAGAGTAATTTCGTTGTTTAAAATCGGCAGAATCGGCTATTTATGAATTTTTAAAATTACTGTGACGTGAGGCCGTTCCCTTGCTAACGCAGTCCCGTTCTCAAGCCCGCCCTCTATTGAAAAGTGTTTGTTGTTCGCATTCCGGCGGACGACGGACTTCCGGCACTTAATGAATCGCCGTGTAAAAATGACGGCAGTGCGTCACTAAATAGAGCGCCCTCAATTGAAACGGGGCCCCGTTCTACAGCTGACTGGTATGATTGTGATAGTTATGGACAAATCCAAAATTGGACGATACATTGGTTGGAATAATATCTTTTAAACATTTGAATACAATAATAAGCAATCGAATTTTTCACCTATCACTAAGTTTAGCCCACTGAAGTAAGTTTATCATCTCATTTATTGGTGCTGATCAGCAGATAATATTGTTCTGGCTAAACGGTTGTGTAAGATTTGTAGTCTTGCTTTGAACAGTTGGACCAAACTGGGCTGGCATAATCCAAATGAGAAATCACAAGAGCATTGGATAACACTATAAGAGTTGGGTGGGGAAGAAAGTGCTTCACACGACGAATAACACCAATTCTATTTAAAACATTATTTGCTAAACAATCGGGGTCTACCCGCTAGTCATAAGGGTCGCTAGTTATAAGGTTCATAAGTCATAAGGGTCGCTAGTCATAACGTGTATTTCCAATACCACGAGTGCGCTAGTCATAACAGTATATGAGGGTTCGCTAGTCATAAACATGAGGGGCAGTTACTGTAGTCATAAGACCCGCTAGTCATAAAGATGATTAAGATCCGCTAATCATAATATGAAAAAGGGTTCGTTAGGCATAATTACAATAAGGGTCGCTAGTCATAAAAAACATAAGGGTCGCTAGTCATAATAAAAAAGGTTCGCTAGTCATAATTTTTTGATTATGACTAGCGACCCTTTATGAAGAAAAAATGATCCGCTATTCATACATTTTCACACGGTCCGCTAGTCATAATATTAAAAAGGTGCGCTAGTCCCTTTTTTAAAGTCATATTTTAGGGCCTATATACACAAAATATCCCGCGTCATAATTAAAAGGCTTGCTAGAAATAATACCCACTAAGATAACAAAAAACAAAAAACCCATTTACAGGAAAATTGAGGGCGCACTCCCATACGTATCTCTCAATGCCCATTTAAATTCAATGAATACGAATTTCGTTACTATTTTAAAATAGCTATAAGTTTACACCATACAGCGCAGATTTTGACCGTTTACAAAATCACCGCCAGCATGGGCCGGTAGTAATTGGTTGCTGCGCTACTACTAGATTTATGCTGTTTACGCCCGAAATCATCGTAACAATGACACAGAATTTTAGAGCACTAAAAATTAATGTACACTATTCCCCTATGTGTATGTTGTACAGCGGTGCATAATAGAATGGAGGGCGGGGGGGGGGGGGATTCTGGACCCATAGGTTCCCATTGGCGTAGCCAGGTTGCCTTGCCCCCGGTCCGGGTCCCTGGCTCTCAAAACAAAAAGAAGAAGAAGAGAAGGAGAAGGAGAACACGGAGAAGGTGAACATGGAGAAGGTGATAAAAGTGAGAGAGAAAAAAAAAGGGGAGTTTGTTGTTTGGTATATATTGCTACATACAAAGCTGTACCACCACCATCCCCACTCTGTACGTTGCACAGGTCTCAACATAGCCGGGCAACACCACCATCCCCCACTCTGTACGTTACCGGCACAGGTCTCAACATAGCCGGGCAACACCACCATCCCCACTCTGTACGTTACCGGCACAGGTCTCAAACATAGCCGGGCAACACCACCATCCCCACTCTGTACGTTACCGGCACAGGTCTCAACATAGCCGGGCAACACCACCATCCCCACTCTGTACGTTACCGGCACAGGTCTCAACATAGCCGGGCAACACCACCATTCCCACTCTGTACGTTACCGGCACAGGTCTCAACATAGCCGGGCAATGATTTGTGTATGTCCCCGCAACTTCGTCTCTCAGTTGGTCGGACACCAATGGCTTTCTTTAAACATGAATGACCTCCTCGCAATATAAATAATATATAATTTATATTTCATGTTTTTCTCCTATTATATTTGGAAAGATCAATATGAAGTGAACATCTGCAACGGCACGGTTTATGCTAAAAACAAAATAATTAAGTTTCAAATAATTATTAGAAAATGAAATGTTATTACTTTAGGCGTTTTGTTTAATTGAAATGCCAGTACATAATCATAATGAACACGTGGCATATTCTGCAACAGGGACTGACACGGATCAATAATACAAAGTTATGGCTATGTGTTTTGAATTCGCCATCCGTTGCGTTGCATTTCCGGATTTGTACATTTTACATCATCTGAGAATCGAATCTGAACCGAAAATCTCAAGAAATCCAACAATTGGAATTGAGATAGGACCTAATGCTAACATATTATTATTAACAATGTAAAAAAATATAGAAATATTCATATTTTGATCAAAGCTCACTATAATATTTTTATACCTATCCCAATCATAATTTATTGTGCATATTTGATTCCTCATGAAATTACCCATCGGAACATAATGGTTGTCAAGGGTTACGTTGTTGAGATATACTATATCAGGAAGTGAATGCTTTCCAAAAATGTATACTTTTGCTATCATCGGTTACATACTTTTTTGTTATACATGTATAGTCATTTTGTACAAAACCGATGAATTAGGGCAAGTTCACTGTGTAGCGAATAGGGAGAAAGCCAATGACAATCCAATAGAATCATGATTAACAGTTGTTACATACTATTTGGCATTTTGTTGAAACAGCGACAGAATATAAAAAATCTTTAAAATGAGGCCAAGATCATGTTTGTACCATACGGGGATAAGGAGTTATTGTAAATTGAACGTAGAATAGGAAACCTTTTCCATCATGTCCATAGTCCCCAATGGAGTTTGTACACAGCGCCACCGCCACCCTTGACTTTCGAAATCAACCATATCTCAGTCAAACTAATGTAACTAGATTAATGGGCTTTCACATGACACCTAAACCATTGCTCTTGTTGAGTTAATAGAGAGAGATGGATGATTCGTCACCAAAATGCAACGCCGCCTTCCTTTTTGGGTGGTGAGTTCAAAAAACATGGCCTTATACCTTGTTAATGTAGCGGGATTGCTGTTTAGGAAAAATGTACCTTTATTATTTTATTTCACTTTATTAAATTTTGAAATCAACGCCTATGCAAGGAGATCCGCGTGAACCAATCACCGTGAGTAGATTTTTTCTGAGACAGTTTTTTACCGCCATATTGTTAATGGTGGAGATACAAGTTGACGGAACCAAAAAACTCGGTGACGGAATTGATAATATAAAGCAAGATTTAACGGGACATTGAAGTTTCCTTTTTGAGTACTGCATATGTATATAGAACGTTTTAGGACCATGACGATTAGTGTATTTTGCAATTTAAGTGATTTTTACGCGTTGTGCGTTCCGAGGAAAAACAGGCAATGTATAGGCCAGTTTTCATTTCCGAAGAGAAGAATCACATCGATTTTCTTTTATTTCTTACAATTTTGTAAATAATGCTACGAGGCCGGGATGGTCAGAGTTAGTTAGAGAAGGCTTTGTAGATTACAATTTATACCATATTGAATCCATATTTCCAAATTTAGAGTAATTTTAGGAGTATTTAGTAAGCGAGGTCAGCTAGATCAAATAATTTGACCAAAGCGGAGATCGTATTTCTCTAGTGTATAGGGAAGACGTTTTCTATGCATTGAGTGATGAGGGCATAATTTTTTGTTATACCCCCAAAATTTATGGTTGACAAATGGTGCCAAAATTCCCTCTGTGGGGATAATTAACACTTATAGTACGCAGATGATCATTTATGAAAGTAAACTTCATAAAGTTGGCGACTTGTGACTGATGTGTACATTACATGATTACCCGTATGCATTGGTTTGGTTATAGGCCAAATTTCATGTGTGTTGGTGTGAGTAAAACTTGATAGTGGTTGTCATGGTAACCCGGTGACTGCCTAAAAAATACGGCAGGTTTTGTGATGTAAGCTTACTTTTGATTTATTCTATACTTGCATTTTCGAGCAATTGTGATAATTACAGTACCTTTTACACACATAGGTTAGGTTAGGTTGTCGGGAGTGGATCGTGACGGACCACTCTATCTGTGGTTTATTAGGCCTACTCTAATTGTCAAAGCGCAACTTGCGCGTATACAGGTCAAGACCTGGAAAGCACTAGTTGCGAGCGCAATGGCAACATAGCCGGAAAGCGTAGACGACGACAGTACCTCTCAAAAATAACTGCCCCGTCTATAGTGCATGTACATGGATGGCATCGTGTGTTTTTGTTTGTTTGATAACCTTCACTTTGGTAACCTGAAGTAAGTGAATGTATTTGGGATGACATGCATTCATGGATGGTGTTTCTGTACATTAAAATATTGTTGATGATTTTAGGAATGTTGCATGAGACTGGTTGTTCCCAAATTTCATGCCCAGAATTTTGGTAGCTTTACTCCTGGAATAATTGTTCCAATTCAATTCTCGATCAATTATTCAGGCTTGCATGCCAACAGTAGCGTTTATGATTATAAAATTCTACCAGTGCACACAAATATTTTATGAATTTAAATTGTGCCATTGTTTTATGGACCTAGTGATTCCGTTCTTAATTGTCACTTCATCATGATTCAGTGCCGGAGTGTGTAAACAAGTCATGTGGCCATTGTAATGGTTAGGAACGATTAGTAAATTTGTTTACTATTTATCTTTAAATAACTGAAGGGTAGGAGTACTAGTGAATGAGAGTGGTAGTGCTCGATCAAATTTATTTACATTGAGAATTGAATAGGGCACAGATTGGCTAAGGAGTATCAGAAGTCCATTCCGATTGGCTAAGGAGTATCAGAAGTCCATTCCTCACCACTTTAGTATTAGGCCATGACATACTACCCAATCGCTCGGAGCGATTTGCCGCTGACGCTCCTTATTTGGTAAATAGCACTCTTTATAAGGAGCGTAAGCGCCAAATCACGTCGCGCGATTGTGTAGTATGTCATGGACTTTACACCTATATAGGTACCAATGATATATTACATCTCCTATACATGATGTTCGGCAGCGCATCGAGCTAACCTTGTCAGGCATCCGCAATTCGCTCCCCCTTGCGCGCATTATCTGGTCTTTGATCGTACCATGCCCCAACTTCCATCACGTGAAGAGAAGAGGCGCAGGTGCTGGTTGTGCGCGTAACATAAACATGATCATGATGATAAACAAACATGCCATACGCATTTATAAATACAGGTCCTTCCAATTATAAGTCAAGCCACTTATTTGGTTTGACGGGCTGCACTTATCTACACACGAGCTCATGTCTTCAGACGACATTTGGAGCAGGCATTGATCTTCTTCAACAAGAAGCCAGAGGAATTTGCATTCCCAAAACAGGACTGATTATATATAATAGCGGGACGCCCGGGCTCTCCCGCTAGGGAGTAGGGCCTACTAGATAGAACACCTACGAAATGAAGTTTTGGGAAATTTATAACCGTCATTACCCAAAGTGTTATCCCATTGTTTATACTTTCAAGGAACCACACTATTTCATTCCACCTCGTGACCCTCCCTGTTACGCAATTTAGTATCGCATTTCTTCTTTAACCCCCTGCCACCCAAACCACATTACTTCATTAAACCCCCTCGTCCCGGCATTCTGCCCGGCCCGCCACCCCGTACAGGGATAGCACTGGATCCAAAATGTGAGAGGTCCCATGACATTTTTCAGGACCCCGTAGGACTTAAAAAACAAATTTAAGGGGTCCCCCAAGAAAATAAGGGGGTCCTGAAGTTTGGGTATTTAAAAAAAATACTTTTTTACGGGCAGTTTTAATGGATTTATATTGTAAGCAAAGGATGGATATGTAATTTACAGAATTTCAATTTTCAAGGTTTCAATTTCCACACATCGTCAAATTAAAGGGGTCCCTTCAATTTTGATCGGGACCCGCAAGTCTTTCCAATTTGAAACCTGACGCGTCACTATTAGAAAGTGAGAGGTCTAGGACGCGCAGACGCGTCAGAATGCGACCCCTGCGGCCCCTTACCGTGCTTATCTCAACACCCAAGGCCTAAACCTTAACCATTTAATACATCTAAGTGTTTCAGTAACTCCCTGCCTCCCAAACCTCATTACTTCGTGGCCTACCCTCGCCCGCCCGCCCCCCCCCCCTGCCGTCCCTCGCCCGCCTTCCCCGCCCCTACCGCCCGCCATCCCCGCCCCTACCGCCGTTCTCGCCCGCCCCGTGCTTATAATACACCTTCAAGGCCTAAATTAATCAACTCCAGTAGCGCAGCGTATTTCTCCAATCCGCCCGCGTGTGTAGGGGTGCATGGTTATAGTACGCACCGAAAAATAAACATGGCCCGTAGAAACAGTCTGAAAAGGCCCTAAATTGGACTCCTTTTGCTCATATCTCGGTCAATTCTGTACGGTTTTTAGTCATTTATAGCTTATAACCCGTTCCAATTCATTATCTATTATCAGTGCAATGTTCACGGCTGGTCCCCGGACGGGGAAAAATTGGCAAAATGGGGACGAAAAAGGCGGAAAATCATGTTAAGGGAAGTGTCAACCCATATGAAATTCATCAAGCACTGTAACTTTTAAACTAATAATGTAATGCCCATAAAAGTTTCCATTTTTTCAAATGAAATGAGTCGGAGAATCCATTTTTGGTGTTAAATTTTCCCCAAAATAGTGATTTCTACATTTTTGCCCAAAAATCTCTTTTTGGCGCCAAATTTTTTCAGACAACCTAACAAAACCATTTTTTAATTAAAAATTGCAAAATTTCACCAAAATCATCTTAAGTCAATTATCTAGGAAGTACTTTTTTTTTTGGCTTAAACATTTTTAGTTTTGAAAATATTGACCAAAAAGTGCCCAATTTTTTTTTAATCTCAAAAATCACATTTTTGGCACTTTTTGGTCAAACAAAAAGGTGCTTCCTAGATAATTGACTTTAGATGATTTTGTTGAAATTTTTAAATTTTTAATCAAAAACTGATTTTGTTAGGTTGTCTAAAAATTCGTAAAATTCCTTCAAATTTGAACTTCTAGAAAACATCGGTTTAGTTAAAATATTGACATTTTCCACCATTTAAAGCTAATGTTCACGGAATACACGGGCGTGTGACCTTACAAGTGAGTATACCATTATGAACAATCAAAATAAACTATCAGATTCAATTTATATTGTCACAATGTGAAGAAATTGGAAGAAAACTGAAATTTAAATGACGGTAAGATTGGCCTTTGTTTACATTTTTAGACATTGTTTTGCGCTCTTTTGTTTTTCGCGTCTACGTCGCAGATATTAAGCGGCGCGTCTAGTATTACGCACGGGAATATTCAGCGCGCGACGCAATGATCGAACAGCTGTCGCAGCATTTGAAAAGCGCGGAACTCCGCTTAAATTCCCGCCAAATAACCATGCGCCTTTCCTGACTCAAACTTACCAAAACAACAATTTTAAATCACCCAAAAGAACGAGAAATAATCGCTTCCGATTAGTAACTTATGATGGTAATGATAGAATACATATAAAAGTATAAAATAATAGAGAAATATGAAATTCAATTTTTGAAACAAATGCCGGGTTGACACTGCCCTTAAATCAGCCGTTTTTTGACCTGGTTTCTTTGAAATAGGGACCGTTATGGGGATCTATGGGGATCTTGCCCCTCGGAGTGGCTGGGCTGGCTACGCGCCTGAGCGCCTACCAGATAAAACACCTACAAAATGAAATAACACATAAGTATTTATACGATCATTTATCGCGAAATTGGTAAGAATACATTTATGAGTTAAAATATAATGTATAGGCCTATTTCCTTACCTGAAATTGAATGCTTCCCGTCATTAACCCTAGCTATACTCGTATCCTATGGTTTATACTTTTTTAGGAACCATACTATTTCATTCCACCTCGTGACCCTCCCTGTTACGCAATTCAGAATCACATTTCTTCATTAACTCCCTGCCACCCAAACCATATTACTTCATTAAACCCCTCCCGGCCCGCCGCCCCCGCCACCCCTACCGCCCCGTGCTTATCTCAACCCTCCACCTCGTGACCCTCCCGGTTAGTGTTACGCAATTTAGTATCGCATTTCTTCATTTACCCCTGCCTCCCAAACCACATTTCTTCATTAGACCCGCCCTTGCCCCGCCCGCCGACCCCTCCCCGTCCCCGACCCACCGCCGTTCCCGCCAAGCCAGCCCTGCCGTCCCCGCCCACCCTGGCGCCCCCGCCCCGTGGCTTATCTTAACCCCAAGGCCTAAACCGTAATCAACTCCCGTGACGCAGCGTATTTCTCCAATATTTGCCCGCCCGCGTTTGTAGGGGTGCGTGCGGGTGTAGTGCGTGTGCGCGTTTATTTTGCATGGCGCACTGCGACGCGTTATGTGTAACGCACGCCGATTGCATGGTTACAGTGTACGCATAGAGAAGAAAAAAAAACATGGTCCGTAGAAAAAGTCTCAAAAGCCGGGCTGAAAAGGCCCTGGATTTCCCGCATTTGCTCATATCTCGGTCAATTCTGTACGGTTTTCAGCCATTTATAGCTTATAAAACTCACATTATAATCATCTTCTATCAGTAAAACGTTCAAGGCGTTTAGATGGAAAATGAGAGAGCCTTTTATGGATACCCACATACACACATACAACATACGGCAAATTATAGTATGATATTATGAACCCTTTTAAATATATGAAACCTTTGTTCCACAGATACGCCAGACAAGCTTTGTATGAACAATGAACCCACAACTGAAAATACTCCACTGGAGGTTCTTGAAAAAAGTTTCTTTAGCCAAAAATAGTTATGTAAAACCAAAAAAGATTAATGTTGTTAACACTGTTTTCACTCTTTTAAACTTTGTGATGAGCCCATGAAGGAAGTCCCTACCCAGGCCTACCTAAATGTTGAAGGTTCTTTATAGAACCTTTTAAAGTTCTTTATATAGAACCTTAAGAGCTCTTAGGGTTCTACATGCAGGACAGAAAAAGGTTCTAAGTGGAATCCTTTTTTCTTAGAGTGTAGGGTATAGGCCTATAAAACTTCAAAATCTGAAATAAATACTACTTAGTTTTATTATACCTTCAGTTTAGAAAGATTGTGGACATTGATCCCCTGGCATCTACACTGTTTCCAATAAAGGCAATGACTTCATCAATCACTACAGTCTACTCTGGCCATCGTCAGCACTCATTGCATCATCTCTCGCTTGCTTCAGTTCAGATAACTTCCACTCAAAGACTGAACGTAGCCCTATCCAGTTCCGATTGCTTCTGTTATCATCGTACCTCATCTATCTATTCCAAGTAGATCCATCAATTGGAAAATAAAAGCATCTCCTAACTGAGAATAGTTCTTGGCACAGCACAAAAACCAATCATTCTGTATGTATGTACAGGGTGTGTCAAAACAACTGAAATAGTGGAAAGAAGCCATCTTGTTTTAAAAACTAAGTTAAAGTTTGAATTTTTTAAACGTTACAAGATAAAAATTCCCTTTAAAAGGGATAACCCATGCGCAAGATGATTCCATTTATAAAGATAAAAATAAAATAAATGGAAGGCACCGATTTTAATCATTTCATTTTTTTAAAGATGAAATTGCTCTTTAGGTTGGTCAAAGTTGGAGGACAAATACATATAACTTATTTTCACAGTGTCATAACTCGGTGCGAAAAAAGGCCTAGGCCTAAAGAATGCATTGGCCTACATTGTATTTAGCTTAATTTCCAGATTAATCCAATTCCAACCCTGCTTTGGATGTTTAATTCCAGCCTGTTTGGTCAAACAAAAATTGAATGTTACTCAAAATGACATAAACAAAGTGGTATACTTTCTTTTGTTGAACCCTTTAGATACCACATATGTAGTGGTCTATTACCCTAGGCAAGTTACATTATCTTTTATTAGAAGTGAGAATATGTTATTTTTTCAGTAAAAATCATAACTTTGGTAATATTGAATGGAATTCCTCCATTCAAACATGAAACTTAACCTACTTTGGCACTTTCTTTTCATTTTTTTGCACTTAAATTGCTGAAATCATACATACTGAGTATTTATGCTGAAATCAACAAAAGATGTGTTAATTTCATACACAAATAATGTCTTCACCCAGCTAACCATATTACGTTGTTAGAACGTCGTGGCAAGGTTTCACTTTCGTTCTTGGAACGTTATGATTAAAAGTTCAAAGAACGTTGTGAACGTGATCCAACGTTAGGAGAACGTTTATTTGTCGACACATTTTTACGTTGTATGAACGTTAGTCATGAACGTTTTCACAACGTTATCACAACGTCCTAAACGTTTAAAACACTTTCTTGAAATTCTGTTAGTTATACCATTACGTCCAAATGACGTTTTTATACTGTCTTTATTACGTTATCGGAACGTCGTGACAACGTTCATGGAACGTTGCGATCCAACGTTAGAAGAACGTTTATTTGTCGACACATTTTTACGTTGTTTGAACGTTAGTAATGAACGTTTTCACAACGTTATAACAACGTCCCAAACGTTTAAAAAACTTCTGTTAGTTATACCATTACGTCCAAATGACGTTTTTATAACCTATTTATTACGTTGTTGGAACGTCGTGACAACGTTTCACTTTCGTTCTTGGAACGTTATGATTAAACGTTCAAAGAACGTTTATTTGTCGATACATTTTTATGTTGTATGAACGTTAGTCTTGAACGTTTTCACAACGTTATCCCAAACGTGTAAAAAAATTTCATCAAATTCGGTTAGTTACACCATGGCAACCAGGGAATGGTAGTGGTATTATAGAGGGATGGGGCGGGCATTGACCTTTTCATGTGTACTATGTTCTTGCTCAATGTATATGGCATTAGTGAACAATGACTTGCCTTTAGTTATACATATGAGAACTTACGTATACAGATCAAAATACTTTCTATGGTGTTAAAAGCTGTTAAATGTATGTATCGACTTAAATTAAAAAAAAAAAAAGGTTTAAATAAATAAAAGTTGCAAATTAGCTCATTACCATAATTTAAAGGTTACAAACGAGCACCGGTGCTAATTTTTGTACCATTGAAATTATGCTAATGAGCTATTTCCACAATTTACTCGACTCATGTAAGGCCAGGTAAAATATGCAAATTAGCGATTACAGCCCAGGTAACATAATTTGGTTGTGTAAACGTTATATGAACGTTATATGAACGTCGTGATGAAGCCAGATTCTTTTCAAGCTTAAAAGACATAAATAAATATATTCCACATAAATTATACAGGTATTTTGTCATGAGTTCAAGTTCTATACTCTTTTAGTAGACCGTGCACTACAATCCGAAAAAGAAGTAATAATAATAACAAACTATATTGTACACATAGCAAAGCACTGCGGTAACCAAGAAGACACAATAGAAAGTTTAGAAAACGACATCAAACAAAAGAGAGAAATAATAAGGGAACTAAGACGGGAACTAACGGAAAAGCATAAAAATGCCTAAGTTCACAAGGAAACCAGAAAGTCAGTAAAGCAGTCTTAAAATTGAAATTGAAACATTTCATGCTCTTTGTTGAAATGGTCCATCCAATTAATGTCAATGGTAATACAATAATCGATACATTCTAACTTATGATTAAATGTTGCAATGGTATTGTTTATAGGTCAATAAATGCGTACTGCGTGTTGTTTGGAGAGAAATTAGACAAATCAATGCACGCGCGCTGATGTTGATGTGTGAATAATGGCACGACCCCGAAGGGGGAGTGCTATTGTGAGCATATCAACATTTGCGCAAGTGCATTGATTTTTCTAATTTTTCGAGAAACAAAACATACGCATGCATTGACCTAATTCATACACGACACTATACAAATAAAAATTCACAATTTAAGCATAATTTTGATCTATGTAAAACGACTTAAAAAACACTTTAACAAGTTTGCTAACACCCGCAGTGAAAATCGGCGAACCCGCGAATCTTGAACAACGAATCAAAACAAAACTCGCACTGCGTGATTTGAACGGCGCACACGCGGAGTGCAGTGGACACTTTCAATGCACTCCGCGTATTTGTAATTCCTGCTTCCTGATTGGTTCAACACTACATAGAGTGTATGAATACTTATGAATTACTGCACAATAATGTTTTTGGCATTCTTACAAGTTCGTAATCATAGTTGTAATTAATGCAAATTGGACCAAGCCGATTTTGCTTCCTCGTGTTTGCTGAAGCATATCTCCCGTTCTAAATAACCAATTGGAACGCAATAAAATGCAAATGAAAGCTTATATACTCAGCTTTCATAATACATCAAGATTAGACCCGTGTGTTCCTGTCCTTTTAAGATATCTTATGTGCCCAGAGTGTTAACATTTTTTGGGTCACCCTGTATACGCCTAGATTATAGTACATCAAATTTGTAATGCCAAATTGTTTTGTATTAAAATTTTGATTCGTAATAAACCTTTTTAAATAAAATGTAATTCATTATTTAATTAGTCCATGGAAACGTGAGCAAAATGTTTTCTGAACGTTGCAGTTAAGTTCTAGTTTGGTTGCACTTAGGTTGTGGTTAGGTTGTCATTAAAACGTTTCTACAACGTTATTATAACGTTGTGGTTTGGGTGTGATTTGGTTGTTTTAGGTTGGTCCATGGAAACGTGAGCAAAACGTTCTCTGAACGTTGCAGTTAAGTTCTAGTTTGGTTGCACTTAGGTTGTGGTTAGGTTGTCATTAAAACGTTTCTACAACGTTATTATAACGTTGCGGTTTGGGTGTGATTTGGTTGTTTTAGGTTGGTCCATGGAAACTTGAGCAAAACGTTCTCTGAACGTTGCAGTTAAGTTCTAGTTTGGTTGCACTTAGGTTGTGGTTAGGTTGTCATTAAAACGTTTCTACAACGTTATTATAACGTTGCGGTTTGGGTGTGATTTGGTTGTTTTAGGTTGGTCCATGGGAACGTGAGCAAAACGTTCTCTGAACGTTGCAGTTAAGTTCTAGTTTGGTTGCACTTAGGTTGTGGTTAGGTTGTCATTAAAACGTTTCTACAACGTTATTATAACGTTGCGGTTTGGGTGTGATTTGGTTGTTTTAGGTTGGTCCGTTGAAACGTAAGCAAAACGTTCTCTGAACGTTGCAGTTAAGTTCTAGTTTGGTTGCACTTAGGTTGTGGTTAGGTTGTCATTAAAACGTTTCTACAACGTTATTATAACGTTGCGGTTTGGGTGTGATTTGGTTGTTTTAGGTTGGTCCATGGAAACGTGAGCAAAACGTTCTCTGAACGTTGCAGTTAAGTTCTAGTTTGGTTGCACTTAGGTTGTGGTTAGGTTGTCATTAAAACGTTTCTACAACGTTATTATAACGTTGCGGTTTGGGTGTGATTTGGTTGTTTTAGGTTGGTCCGTTGAAACGTAAGCAAAACGTTCTCTGAACGTTGCAGTTAAGTTCTAGTTTGGTTGCACTTAGGTTGTGGTTAGGTTGTCATTAAAACGTTTCTACAACGTTATTATAACGTTGCGGTTTGGGTGTGATTTGGTTGTTTTAGGTTGGTCCATGGAAACGTGAGCAAAACGTTCTCTGAACGTTGCAGTTAAGTTCTAGTTTGGTTGCACTTAGGTTGTGGTTAGGTTGTCATTAAAACGTTTCTGCAACATTATTATAACGTTGCGGTTTGGGTGTGATTTGGTTGTTTTAGGTTGGTCCGTTGAAACATGAGCAAAACGTTCTCTGAACGTTGCAGTTAAGTTCTAGTTTGGTTGCACTTAGGTTGTGGTTAGGTTGTCATTAAAACGATTCTACAACGTTATATATAACGTTGCGGTTTGGGTGTGATTTGGTACTTAAAACAAACAACCCGCAAAGTTATAATAACGCTGTAAGAACGTATTTAATGACAACCTAACCAGAACCTTAGTGCAACCAAACTAGAACTTAAACTACAACGTTCAGGGAACATCTTTTTCACGTTTAAAGGATTAAACTAAAACAACCAACTATTTGAGTGTTACAACGTTGTTAAAACATTATGTAAACGTTTCCGATGATCAACATGCAACGTTCAGAGAACGTTTTAATCACGTTTCCAAGAACCAACCTAAAACAAACAAACCGCAACGTCATAATAACGTTGTAAGAACGTTTATAATGACAACCTAACCACAACTTAAGTGCAACCAAACTAGAACTAAACTTTAACGTTCAGAGAACGTTTTGCTCACGTTTCAACGGACCAACTTAAAACAACCAAATCACAACCAAACCGTAACGTTATAAAAACGTTGTTAAAACGTTTTAAATGACGCAACCTAACTGCAACCTAGGTGCAACGTTGCGGAAACGTTCTGTGTTTGCTGGGCACTCACATGCCCATATCTTCCTTATCAGACCACCTCTTTATCAGACCACCTCCCTGAGTGAATACACAAATAATGTCTAACTCACATGCCCTTATCTTCCTTATCAGAACACCTCCCTGAGCGAAAACCAAACTAAGATCCCATGCTTGAAAGCATGGGATGAAAACCTTATTTGTTACTAAATTTGTGTGAAAGTCAATATCATTTTCCGTTTGCCTTTGATGAACCTTTTTACCCGTGCACCCATTTCACACGTTTGTCCACGAGATACCCAAAATATGCATCAGATCGCAAAATGTGTCTCTCATTCAAATTTGGAACCGCGTATTGGTTGAATACATTTGTGATGTTATTGGAATTTGATGCATCCTTTCTTGTTTACATGTGATTTAACATAATCAATTTACCCTACCCATGCTATGAAATGCTTATAATGTTCTAAATTTTAATAAAAACAATGACATTTTCCAAATTTGTGTTGGCGGGATATTTAAATAAAAAAATGCAATGTGTGCAAGTTTAATTGAAAATCACTGTGCTTGTAGACAAACATGTAAATTTGGTTGTGCAGCAAAGTGGGTCACCAAAGACAAACAGAAAATGCGACCGACCTCATTTTTTCACACAAAGTTAGGGATAAATATGTCATTTTGCAACGCTTAAAAAAAAAAATTTAAAAAAAATTTAAAAAAAAAAAAATTAAAAAAAAAAAAAAAACCGTTTTTGGTTTTGAAAACAAATTGGCTTCTTTCCGCTATTGCAGTTTTCTTACTCACCCTGTATGTTGAAACAGCCAGAACCAGCTTGTGTGAATTGTTGTCAACAACTGCATCAAAGAAGTCTATAACTGACTGTTGACGACATAGACATTTTCTTGGCAATCTCAGCAATCCTGCCGAATCTATTGACTGTAAAACCCTTGAATCCAGTATGATCAATGCCCTGTGATTCCATCAAATAAGTGTGCTCATTGTAGAGAGATACCGAGTGAGCAGCATGACTGGGAGAAAGTAGCTTTGAAATGACAATAATGGCCAAGGTATGAACACTGGATTCTGGCGAGGTAAACAACTTCTCACTGGCTGCAACGTTTAGAAGCTTCTGAACTCCAATCTTCTGTTCAGCTTTCTTGAAAAACATTAGGGAGCACGTCAAAACTCGACCGCGTGGTAACCGCCGGTTCCGCCCGGTTGGACCGCATACCATTGTTTAGAACAATAGAAACCGGCTGCAACCGCAAGGAACCCCACGGAACCGGCGGTTGCCGGGCGGTCGAGTTTTGATGTGCTCCCTTATCAGCTGCATGATCTGCACCTAATAATTATATGGGCAGTGCACTTTACAATCTTAACTTCAGTCACGCCAAGGTTGTCTAAGAGCGAAGCACAATCACCAGCACGATCCGTCATCCAAAGGTCAATAGAGTTGTTTATGTCTTGAATGTCACAATCAGCTAATACTGCAAGGCATTTTAATATCAGCTTATATGCTGCAGCCCCATCATCTCCTGAATAACTGACATTCTAAGTGTTTCCATGCAAAACTCGACCGCCCGGCAAACTCAACCGCCCGGCAACCGCCGGTTCCGTGGGGTTCCTTGCGGTTGCAGCCGGTTTCTATTGTTCTAAACAATGGTATGCGAAGCACATTCCGAGATTCCGAAGTACATTTCGAAGCACATTCCGAAGCACATTCCGAAGCAGGTTCCGAGATGGTGATATGGTCAGCCTTAACATCGTATAATTTGTGACCTGCGGCTTTAGTTGTGTCATCAAGTCCCACTGTCACCACCTTATCACATTTGTTGACCAATTGTTCTGCTACCATCAGAAAGTTCATATTAAACGTATCCTCAAGATATCTGTTGATTGTCCGACAACTTGGGATGTGTACGTTATGTCCCTCTCATGATTTCCACGCTTAGATGTTCCTACAGTTGGATCTGAAGTCTCTTCATCAATACGATCACTATCACATTCGTAATAATAATAATAATAATAATAATAATAATAATGCATTTATAATGCGCCATCTATCTAGACAACCTATTCCGAGGCGCAAACATTAAAACATATAAAAACAAACAGTTAAAATATAAAAACAATTACATCAGTCAATCAGTCAAATCATAAGCAATCTTAAACAGATGAGTTTTTAAAGTCTTTTTGAAACCATCAAGTGAATCACAGAATCGAAGATCTGAAGGAAGTGAGTTCCACAGTTTAGGTGCACAAGCATAGAAAGCCCGGTCGCCATATGAAGAATGTGTCCGAGGAACAGAGAGAAACTGTTTATCTGACGATCTGAGGCGACGTGATGGAATATGTGGATTGAGAAGATCGCTGATATAAGAAGGTGCCATATCATGTAGGGCTTTCCAGGTTAGGAGAAGAAGTTTGAAATGGATGCGATACCGAATAGGTAACCAATGGAGACGCTCTAAAACAGGTGAAATGTGATCAAATTTTCTAGTCCTTGTGAGCATTCGTGCAGCAGCATTCTGAGCTCGTTGAAGTTTATTGAGATTTCGTTCAGTGATCCCATATAATAAAGCATTGCCATTGTCAAGACGTGATGTGATTAAGGCGTGAACAAGTGTAGCGCGTCTTTTGATTTTTCTGAAACTGGAAGTTCCCACTGTTGTTCAAAGACATTATTGGCTGTATTTACAACTATACCTCAGAGGTCACTTGGATTGCCTTTGTAATCGCCTAAGCACTGTAAAGTACATCTTATTAATTGTTCGTTTATATCCTTTCGACCGCTACTTACTTTAACTTTAAAATTGATTTTGTGTTCTTGAGTGGGTGAAGCAATACTAGTTGGTGGTTAAATCAGTGTCTAGCTAAGCTTTAGAACAGGGCAATGGATCAGCAAATGTAGGGTCCTCTTGACAATGTCTCTCATCATGATGACATCAATAGTGTACGTTCAATCTGCTGAACAGTTTCTTTCTCGCGAGCCTGCGTCAAGTCATCTCTCTTTTTCTCAGCCGACTGGTTTCTTTGATCTTCACATTTTTCTTTCTGATCCAGCTGCAAGATACTGAAGGTTGACATATTGCAGTATATTTCCCATGGCAATTGTCCCTGTAGTACAACTCATCCTCTTCTGACATTCCATACTGGTCTTCCAAATTTTTCTGATACTGTTACGTGGATCTTGGAGATTATTACTAATTTTGATTAGGCATGTTAGGTGCGACACTAGCTGGCGCGAATAGCGATAGCTGCCGCGAATAGCGATAGCTGGCGGGCTTTATGGCTTGTTTTATAACACACGATTACATTTTCCCGCGCTATACGAAAGATTTGTATTTGTGGCGTGGCTGATAAAATCATTCCTTGGTATGATGTCCTGATTGAACGGATATCTTTTGGTTGCTGACGAAATACCAGCATCTATATCAGGGTAAAGCTCAGGGATTCTGAGCCTGATTTACGTTGCTTCATGGGGGAAAGTTTGCGTATTGCAAACCCATCGTTTAGGTGATTCTGTGGCATCAATACAATATATTGCGTAGAATGTATCCTACTTTTCAGTCGGCGTTATGCTGTTAAATCAACGACCGTCATGACAACTCAAGTAGTGTTACCATGCCGTCGAGTGCGGGAGTAAAGGACATCATATCCAGGAATCTTAACGTAAGTTTGTAAATAAGTGTAAATAAAATGTGTATCATTTATAGGCGTATGCGTGCTATATTGGTTCAATGAAATACGTCTAATTTTCATTTCATGATATTACACGGTCCCAACCGGTATACTCAAGTTGAGTATCAATTTGAGTATAAAAATCTAACTCCGTGAAAATTACGGATATTCCGTAAAGTGTACTCGTGAGAATTAAGAAAACAAAAATGTCCATATTAGCTTAGTTTTGTCTCATCATGAGTAATGAAGTTTGGACGAGGAAACGAAAACAATACTCTTTTGATTTATTTTGGAATAGAACTGAAATGGGATAATAGTAGGTTTCTTTCCGTACATTTTATACTGTCCTAAATGTGTAAATATATTTTATATACAATTGTATCCGTATGAAATGAGTACTGGGAATAAAGGTCAAAATCATGACTTCTTGGTATTACGTGGCATTATGCAAATTAGCATAATAATCATGATTTTCCCCACCCAATATTATATATGTTTCAACAATGTATTGAAAGCGGGCGAACTCATGAACTCGCTGGTATTATGTAACGTTATGCAAATTAAGCATACAATCATGATTTCTCCCGCGAAATAAATGTGATTTATGATATGTTGAAATGAGTTCATGTGGTGAAAAATATAACCACAATATTTCCTATTACATCAGTTGAATGTCAGGGATTAATCTATTTTGGATCCGCCGTCTTTAGTACGGCCTCAAAAGAATTATTTGTTGAACTTGAATCCAAGATGGATACCAATTTTATTCGCAAATACAAAATATTATTTGCAAGGTCTTGATTTCAATTTATTGTTACAGTACGTTGGCTGTTAGTGATACATGCTGTTACCGTATTGTGGCTCATGATTACCAACCGTTACTAATCCATCCTGATGTCTGGCTGGTGATGACTGATGCGTAACCAAGCAGCATATCCTAGTTATGACTCGCTACGCTTCTTTGTGGGGATAAGCCGTCCATATAATGGAATGATGTGTAACCAAGCAACGTACCATAGCTCTGGCTCGCTACGCTTCTGGGAAGCCATTCACATACAGATATAACGGAATTAACTTTTAATGGAATATATAATAATGTTTTATATCATATATATAATATAATATAAAGCAGTTTACCAACCCACGGTGTTTACAATAGACAATATAACAAACAAATAATAACAACCACCGGCGAATGTCCCAACGAAAAATAAGCAAGGACATTCACCGGCGGGGATTTGAACCCCGGTCTCCCGATCTCTAGACGGGCGCCTTAACCACTAGGCCACCGATAACTTGCTGATAAACGGCAATTTGAATCAGTGCTAAGTGAATAAGCGACGGGGTTATACAATACACACAGCACGATAACATGAGACATTTGGCCAAACACAGTAGGGATCACAAACGTGATGACAAGAGGAAACTGAATAAATAAATCATATAATAATGTTTTATATCATATATATAATATAATATAAAGCAGTTTACCAACCCACGGTGTTTACAATAGACAATATAACAAACAAATAATAACAACCACCGGCGAATGTCCCAACGAAAAATAAGCAAGGACATTCACCGGCGGGGATTTGAACCCCGGTCTCCCGATCTCTAGACGGGCGCCTTAACCACTAGGCCACCGATAACTTGCTGATAAACGGCAATTTGAATCAGTGCTAAGTGAATAAGCGACGGGGTTATACAATACACACAGCACGATAACATGAGACATTTGGCCAAACACAGTAGGGATCACAAACGTGATGACAAGAGGAAACTGAATAAATAAATCATATAATAATGTTTTATATCATATATCATTTTAATGGAATGTTATAATTTGGTATGAACTTTATGATTTAATATTTATGAATGAAATCAAATGTACATGTACACATCATGTTGATGACCTGAAGAGTCGACTGAAGAAGGTGGTGAATTAAAATTGAAATCAGATAAATCTGATTTGTATGATTGTTGACATTCGGCGTTGAATGGATAGTACCTTACTCATGCGGTATAATTTGAAATAATTTGAACTTGGGCGTTAAACCGAAGTTCAGGTCTAACAGATACCCCCTGCTTTTTGCGCGGATGTCATAAGCATTTGTTGTCATTGCCACACTGAATCCTGTGGCAAGATCATACCACTGTATGGTCCTATTTAATTGTTTCACTGCCAATTAATTGGTTACACATTTTCTAAAACGCTGGTAATCAGCCTTTATCTTCTTGGCCACTATTTTTTCTTGTGATGGATGGGTAGACATTCTTTTCGATCCACTTATCGCAAAGTTCTATGGCTACATTCTTGCTCCCATCAGTTACAGATTTTCGTTGTTGACCCTTTTTAACTCTCTTAGTTAAGTTTAACCATACATGTACGTACCATTTGATAGCTAGAAGTTCATTGACCATTAAAACCTTTAGTGAAGCCAGAATTATACTTCATCACGTTTATGCGTGGCTAAAAGTGACGATTTATCTGCTTTTTAGAGACAAGAATTTATGAAAAATGATATATTATATTGCCCATAATTCATACCAGGTACAGTTCATCATGTTGAAAGTGTTAAATTTGAGATCCTGGACACTGAAAACCTATATAAAGATATATTATTATTTACCGGTGCTTATAGAGCGCATTTCCAAAAGATCAATGCGCTGTACAAATAACAGATATCAAAAATGGCATACAATTATTATATAACAACAAAATAAAATCAAAAACTTTTAAAAATATGATATAAAAGATGCATTACAGCAAAGCACCACAGTTGTATAAAAAGTATTACATAATTTACACAATAATCAGTTACAAAATGTTTAAAAATACGAATGAATTGACAAAGTGATATATATATAATATTAAAAACCCAGTAGGCCAGGAAGTGAACTAATGTTTAGGAAAAAGGTGAGTTTTAAGAAGTTTCTTGAACTTTTTCACACTGTTTCCTTCACGAAGAGACCTAGGTAACATATTCCATAAATTGGGTCCTAAAACAGAAAAACATTTATCCCCATAGGTTCTGTTGGTGGAAGGGGTCACAAGACGGGTTGTATCTTGAGTTGACCTAAGACCGGCATGCCCTGGTGTGTACAAACAAATGAGATCTTGCAAATATTGTGGGGATCTTAAAATCAACTCTCTGCTGGACCGGCAACCAATGCAGCTCACGAATCAAAGGTGTAGCGCTAGTGCGCCTATCAACATGATAGACAAGGCGTGTAGCGCGGTTTTGAAGCCGTTGGAGACGTTGCATATCTGATTTTGACAGGCCACCAAGCAAAGAATTGCCATAGTCGAGCCGAGAAAGGATCAAAGATCTTACTGCATGTGCACAGGTTGTTCTGTCAATAAATCGTCTTATCCTCCAAAGATTGCGTATATGGAAATTAACAGTACGACATAGCTTATTTACATGTTGTTTCATACTAAGACTACTATCAAATACGATACCAAGATTCGTAATACAAGAAGAAGGGGCGATCACAGATCCACCTATTTTCAAATAAATGTCCAGGTGAGACACCGCTTCAACATGCCGAGACGAAATAAGGAAAACCTCAGTTTTTGAATCATTGAGCTTCAGCTTATTAGCATGCATCCATGATCGAAATTTCTGCAATGCATTTGGTAAGCCTAAGCTGAGCAGAAGCAATGTCCACCTTTGACTTATAATCGAAACTAATATATAGCTGGGTATCATCAGCGTAGATATGATACGGTACCCCGAAACGTCTGATGACAGAAGCCACCGGTTGAGCATAGACTGTAAAAATAGGTGGACCTGCGACGGATCCCTGAGGAACACCGTACTTGAGCGGGACGTTTTCTGAATATTCACCAAGGATACTAACCCTGTTACTACGATCTTGAAGGTAACTTTCAAGCCAAATTTTGGCAGAACCTGCAATTCCAAATTCCGTCTGCATTCGTTTAACTAAAATAGCATGATCAATTGTATCGAATGCAGCGGAGAGATCTAAAAGAACAAGCATAATTACTCTACCTTTGTCAAGTTCACCCAACATGTCATTCTTGACCTTAAGAAGCAATATATATTAAAATAAGCCATTAATTAACCCCCCAAAAAAGGTCATTTTGGCGGCCATTTTGAATTTTTGAAAGTTAGAGATGTCAGACGTCCTCGGACGTCAACAATTACACTTACTCATATAGTACATAAATACTGCTTATTACATTTAGCATGTTTAATAGGTTTTTATTGATGCGAATATAGCGCACTAACATTCTCTCAACTATTGTGTTAAATTGCTAACATGCCTATAGTACGCATGTTTACAGACATGATGATGTGACACTAACTAGGTTCTATGGTACTATAACAGGTTTTGTTCAAAATCAAAATTCCTAAACCCCGAGAACCTCGAAACCCAAAAACCGCTTCAGCTCCAGCCTAATTACTTCATATAGTATCGTTATTTGCAAATGATGCTAATTAGCGCTAATTGTCACGGGTGCTAACTCCGCGCGCTAAAAAGTCAATCCCGCACCTTCTACCTCTTGTAGCATTCTGGTTAGAAGTATGAAAGTACCCTTTCTATATTTGTTACACGTAACAGTTCAATCATGGATCCTCCATGGTTCAATGATCAGGAATATTTCAGTGCCGCAGCGAAGTGTAACAGGAATTAGTGTGTAATGTTTAATCATCGTCCCAGATCATGGTTCAATATCGTGCAGCCTTGAACCCCGACACACAGCGGCAGCTGTAAAAGACAGAAAAATAAAAGACAGAAAAGGCAGAAAAGACAGAAAATTTTAGAGTTATGATTTAGTGAGTTGTCTAAGTCGAGTTTTCATGGTTACAATTTCTGTACTAATGCCAGTTCAAACAATGATTTGTATTTAGCACTGTGTGTGGGCTGTAGATTTGGTTCAACATCCATGATGTATTGCTCCCTAATTGACAGAAATTTAGCAGGGAGGCCTGCTAAATTTCAATATTGTAGCTGCCCTCCCTGTGTATAAGGCCTAAAAACGAATTGATGTTATGTTTCCTATCACCAAAAAGATGGGTTTTTTATGTTGGGGTGTGTGCATGTGAGTTAAGGTTAATATATCTTCTTACAAAAGTTTAAGTATCACTATTTATAAGGTACCAAACTTGGCTTTTGTAACATGGGAAACTTCATGAGGTATTACAAGGTCACATAACAAGGTTAAAGTTGATACAGGTCAAGCTATGAGACAGATCGATGCAATAATGTTAATGAAAATTCGCTACAAACTTAAAGAACAAAACAGGCGACACCCCACCCCACCTAGTCAACTTTGTATGACCGTATGTAATTTCACTGTCATACAATCGAACAACACCCTCTGATACTTCGCCATGCCAAAAATAGGTACATAAAAGGGTATAACTCAGAAGACTAACCCGTACCCCACTCTCAATTTACTCGAGCTGGCTGAAAGATTTTCTAGGGCAACCTTTTAAGATTTTTTTGAGTCATTCGGTTTTTTTTGGAAAACTTGGCCCTCACTGTGAAATCCTGGTAATGCCACTGTTTCAAGGGAAGTTTGGATCAGGTTTTATTTCCCCTGCTATCCAGTTTTCTATATAAAATATTCAATCCAGGTATTTAATGTATCTTTACATATGAGTTGGGGTGCATACGTTTGTCCTTCAGTTTGTTAAACTTCAATTTTAATTTGACCAGTTTGAGTGAGAGCAAACACAATAATATCTCAATGTGGCCTAAATTATTAATTTCATCTTGTGTCATCTGTCCATGACGTCTAGACAGTGTAAATCAAAAAATTATGTATCAAGCTAATTTTATAATTGACAGTCATGAAGAGGGTCTACATGTAGGAATTGACACAAGTCTAATCAATGATGATGTATCAGGTGTGTGGAGTTATTTATTGTGGATTGATAGTGTGGTTTTTGGTGTAAAGCAATACCACAGGGGGATGCAGTATGCACCATTGGATACTCAGGTATAGACTAGGCCTATGGACCAGGTGCAGGGCTGCTAAACTGCTCTGGAAAGTGATTCTTGTTGTCCATCTCTGGGCAGAACATTGAAATTAGTACCAAATTATGGCAAATACATCCCTAAAAACAAATTCACCTTATCCCACATTTGCAGGTTGCACGTTAATTAATGAGTAATTCCATCCCAAAGTTTGCCTGAAAACCCCGAATGATTGAATGGGGAATTTCTTAACTCTGCCAAAAGAGGGCAGAATTTTCTTAATTGCATAGTTTTGGCATACTAGAATGAGTAATTCTACATGGATATGCAATAAGTTTGAACAAACATACAATGTATTATTAAAAATATCACCATTTCAATATTATTTTAAGATGTTTAAAAAAAAAAATCATTATTTTAGGTCTAAATAGACTTTATAGATTAACATTTTATTTTTATTTATTTTTCTTATCCTTATAGGTGTAAGTTCATACATGTAATACAATTATAAAAATAAACTAATCTCAGTTTTTATCATAATTGAGGGCGCTGCCTCTAACACATTTCTTAGTGTCCCTTTAAAAAATTCTGTAAATTACATATCCATCCTTTGCTCACAATATAAATTCATTATAACTGTTCGTAAAAAAGTAAAATTTTCCAATTCCCAAACTTCAGGACCCCTCAATTTATTGGAGGACCCCTTAACTTTGTTTTTTGAAGTCCTACAGGATCCTACAAAATGTCATGGGACCTCTCACATTTTTGATCCAGTGCCCTGATGGGAACTGACCAAATCATCAACTTTGAACATCAATGTATATCAATAGCAGTGGCGTAGCTAGGTTTTTTTTCAGGAGGGGGCAAGTTTTCGTAAAAGGTTGGCCCAAAATTGTTCCAAGTCAGTCACCTCGTGAATTTCACGTAAGTTGGGGGGGGGGGGGGGTATAGTCCGTGATTTAGAGCTCTGGGGTTCCTACCAATATCTATACATGTGAGAAGGAGAATGTTTTAAAACTAAGAATAATTTAATAGTCATGTCAAATGAAAACAAAGTTATTGGTTGAATGAAAAAGAAATAGGCTACCGGAAAATCTAAGGTTGCAATAGACATAGAAACCAATATCCCAACAATTAAATGTGTTGTGTTACAGTTGTAAGCTATTATACACAGACCATATAGTTGGCTTTTAATGGTGTCTCTTAACACAATTAAAAGTGTATTTTAGGTATGAAACTATTATATTTTATCAAAGTCTTATATAACACATGATTCTATTGGAATCTGTGCTCTAAAACTTATTTCCTTGAGGGCATCTCCAGGAAAAGATCACATAATCAAAAGCTTATGTGTTTTCTTTCCAACAATTTGTAGCATTTTTGTTTCAATGACCAGCAACTCGCTTAAACAAGTTCCAAACTTATCTTTAATTTTGCGCTCATAAGAACAACTTGGTTTATACTGTAAAACACTATGATTTGCGGATACTAGTACTCAATTTCGCTAATTTAAAATTACTGCTATTACTGTGATAGGCCCGTAGCCAGTACCCATCACAGGAAACAGTTTGCTCTATTTCCCCTCTACCATGCAGTATATGTATAATACAATGCTATCTAAAATATCATCAGCAGAAGATAGCAGGAACATGCTATCCACAGTAGAAAGCAGGATGACAATGTAAAGAAAACAGAAACAATTGTTTCTTGCTTTCAAATTTGAATTATGGCTTAGCATGATGATGTAAGTTTTGAAATCGCTGATGCTATGTTGTTGTTTTTTCTTTGAAATCCAACTTATGGAAATTATGCTATCTTTGAAATCTGTGATTCTATGTTGACGTTTTTCTGAAATCTGAATTAACAAGGTTATACTATTATTTATCCCACAGTATCACTATGATCTGTATGCAACTAACAACTATTAAAAATTAAAAATAGGCCTAAATGAAAAATAGGATCTTTAATGTTTAGAAAAGCTCAGCCGGCATTATTAACCCTAACTCTACCCCCCACACTTTTTTCAGACAATTTTTCTGCAAAGCGAAAAGTGACCCAAACACCCACAGGATTTTAACAAGGGACCACCGACACACAGGACTTGGGATTTGTTTATCAGCGAAAAACTTCCAACAAACTTGTGGTATATTGTGGTATATACATGTAGTATGGTTAGAGATATATATAAAACCAAAAAATTGCTTCTTCACTCTAACTCTACCCCCACCCCCATTTTCAAGCTTAAATTGATTTATGGTTAATTTCAGTGCAAAACTAGTTTTATTTCAGTGCAATATTAGTTAATTTATTTAATTGGATGGACCATTTCACCAAAGAACATGAAATGTTTCAATTTCAATGACTGCTTTACTGACAGCTACCCATTGCACATGGAAAAAGAGTATAGAACTTGAATTCATGACAAAATACCTATATAATTTATTTTTATTTGGCCTAACATTAGGACTTTTCAGCTAAGCTTGTTTAGCCATAAATTAAGATTGAGACTTTAATGACCACCTGAACAGGCCATGAAGCTAAGGTCAGCTTCAAGAACAAGCCTAGTAGACTGCCTATTTATTATTAGAGGGTTCATTGACACGCCATCTCTGGTGGTCAATATATAATACCACCATTAAATGTCCATCCACACTAAAGTCTATAAACACACAGTTGAACTGAAATGTCACATGAGTGTGGGTAATACAGTACTGGTAAACTGGTAAACTCCTTCACTTAAAGAATGTAACTCACTAAATCATAACTCTAAAATTTTCTGTCTTTTCTGCCTTTTCTGTCTTTTATTTTTCTGTCTTTTACATTTGCCCGACACACAGTGCAAGTGCAAGAGTTTTATAAATAAGTAGTGGTTTCAGTACACACGTATACGCGTGTACTGAAACCACTACTAGATTTGTTTAACAGTCCGCGATGGACACTGATACCGGTGATTGATTTACATATTGCAGACCCGGGGGGGGGGGGGCACTTACATTGGAAAGGGGTATAGAAGCCCGAAGACCACCTTTTTTACCCTCTTCTGCTAGCTTTAAGACACCCCTTTTGAGCCTGCATCAGCTCTTAGACTTCCATTTTATTGACAATTATTCAAAAATCGCGGACATTTTCATACCAAAGCCCAAATTGTCATAACAATTTGAGTTCTAAAACCAATATTTTCCGAAAATTTGCGTTCTTACTTACCAACTTTTAAATACAAACCAGTTCTTAAGACCTACCTTTTCGAGAAAATCAGTTCTTAAGACCCTCTCAGTTCAGTTCCAAAGCCGCCTTTTTTGAGACCCTGGGCGGCACACCCCTATAAAAAGGTTGAGTACCCCCAACAGACAAATACTGCTATTTTGCACCATAGGGTCAATGTTTGTATATCATGCCAGCACTCTGCAGCAGGACGTAACAGATGTACAGTCATCAACAAAGTAACACAGGTAATTACATGTGCTTATAACTCTAAAAGTATAACGCCCATGGGCGTCATTCAGGTAGCGGGGGCACACGTCCCCCACTTTTTGAAGGGTGGGGACACGTATCAAATGTCCCGTGCCCCCGGTTTTTCAACTATATGATCTCATATAGGGTGCCATCTCCAGAGTTCTAAACTATTGCTCCTAGTCACATGTAAATATTTATAACATTCAGACACGCTTAAACTCAGCAGCTTGTTGAAGCTCCGCCCCAACCCCGGGCGCACTTTCCTTTCGCCCGTGGACCCCACCAGGGGCATTTACGCTGGCCCCTCAACACCACGTCGTAAGCATGGTAATTGTGCTACTCTATAATGATCTCATCTTCGGAAGCTGCAGTGCCGTGTAGCCAGAGGGGGTGGGGGCGATCGCCAATTTTCGGTTGAGATTGGCACTATCCACAATGGGCACTGTCGGTTCTGGGAATCAATTACTTGTTGGAATTACACGTTCAAATAAGTACAAAGATAGAAATTCGGTTGAAGCAATGTATGTGGTGAGTGGTGCTGATAAGGGACTGTTCATTATTTATGGTGGAGGGGGGGGGGGGGACAAATTCGAGACTCGTATGGCAAAATTACCTAACCCCCCTACAGCTGAAACTGAAAATTACCTGACCCCCTGCTAACCAGTAGCTTTTTACTTCCCCTCCCCGAAAAAACCCAACTTGTCGCATACTTAAGGGGCTGTCTTTTCCTTTGGAATTTTGTTCATGGATACATTGGCAGATTCTGTTTGTGCCCTATCTGAACAACCAATAATTTGATGATGCCCCTTCTTTTTATTGTGTGAAATTAGTATTAGCGAGCTGAAAAATTTGTCATATTTATACATTTTGGATGTGTGTTTTTTGTGAGTCTTTATAACCCGAACAAGTCAGAACATCATGGGCAGAATCGTATGCTCCAGTGAAACATCATACTTTTGTGAACATTGGTTCCCCCCCCCCCCCCCCCCCCCGCCTATAGCATAAATAATGAACGGTCCCTAATTCGGAATTCTCAAATCGTGAAATTTTACACGATGGGCGGCGAATTATAACATGTACAAGATAAATGGTTTCAGATGATAGTTATCTCTCTTTTCCACGCGGCAGCAGGCGTCTGCAGACGACATTCCAAAATTTAACAAAATGTTCAAAAATGAAATGCATTGAAATAAGTACAAACATGCCTAGTATTGATTCAGTAATCCTTTGGATAGGCCTTGAAAGTGAGGATTCTGAAAAATCTGTTTGTATAAATGGTAAAACCAATAGCCGCGTGGAAAGTGTTAAGATTATAATTTACAATGTGATTATTTCTTGCGCAGGTTCATACCTTCAGAGCTTCAGAGTTCAGCATGCAACAGCGTCACAGTGTATCGCCAGATGGGGGCTGGGGTTGGATGGTAGTAGTTGGGGCTCACTGTATCCAGTTTCTGACTACGGGTGAAGCTTCCGTGTTAGGGTTATTCCTGGTGGAGTGGCTTGAAGAGTTCGAGGAATCAGTATCGGCAACTAGCTGGGCTATAGGTCTATTACCTTTGCTCATCGGTTTCCTCAGTAAGTATACAAACACCTAAGGTCTTTGCTCTAAGGTGAATAAAAGGGGCCTTGCCGAAAACACGACGCAATGTTTTCCAGGTTGAACAAGAATAATTCAACACGCTTAGTAGTGTCGAACCAATCATAAAGCAAGAAACTAAAGTACGCGGAGTGCATTGAAAGTGTATACATAATGCACACCGCGTGTGCGCCGTTCAATGCGAGCACCACGCGTTATGTTTTGATTCATTGTTCAGGAATCGCGGGTTGGCCGATTTTCACTGCGGGTGTTAGAAAACTTGTTAACATGTTTTTATTCGTTTTCACATAAATCAAAATTATGCTCAAATTGTGAATTTTGATTTGTATAGTGTCGTGTATGAATTAGGTCAATACAATGCGTGTGTTTTTTTTCTCGAAAAATTAGAAAAATCAATTCAAGATGTTAATATGTTCACAATAACACTCCCCTGCCATTATTCACACATTAACATCAGCGCGCGTGCATTGATTTGTCTAATTTCTCTCGAAACCATGACATAAATTGCCCGCTTAGGAGCGCTATTAATTCGGTCTAGTAAACCTATTGTTATCAATTACTACGAGAGAATTGCCTGGTTGTATATTTAAATTCGAGCGATACTTCTTGCTAACTGCATGGGTGAGTTTCCTTTATGTTGCAAATTACATCCCCTCTCATGCGTTTAAACTACTCAATGGGCGTTGCAATACAGCCGGTTGGTTGCACACGAGAAGTTATGTCGTATAGCAACCAGCTTTGTAGCGTAATGAACACACGCATCTATTGACCTCTTCATACACTCTAAGTAGTATAGAACCAATCAGAAAGCAAGAAACAGAAATACACGGAGTGCATTGAAAGCAGTGGGCGGCACCAGGCCTATGACTCTCATATCTGCCCATTGTTGAGATTTGGTTCAGTATAGCGCACTCTCTCAGTCCTTCACCCGGAAGTTACAGCGTAAACTGTCAATCATTCGTTGTGAATGAATATTCAGTCATGACTATTCATGACCACACATCATGTGATCGTCGCGATCCGGCGTCCTTCCTAACTGATCTGATTACAATATTCATAAAATGCAAATAACGCCACGCCCCTCTTCATCACTGCCAGACGAAGCCATCCATAATTTAAAATTCGTATTTTGTTCTACGTAAATTAATTTCAAATAACCAATTTTGAATGTTTCGTGTCATATAAGAACTAAATTCTGCCATCATCAAAGCAAATCAGTTCTACTCTAAATCACAATCAGCTTTTTTGTTACCATTGATGGACAAAGGGGAGATTAAAAATGGGATATGAAAAAATGGTGAGTAAAATCCATAATGGTAATTGATGACTACAAATAAATAATAGCAATGGATGGAAATGTATAATGACTGATGTAATGCGTAAGAAAACTGGATGAAACAAAGTGGGATTGGGCCTTTGGTAACAAATAATGGAAATGCACTAGAACGAGTAATGAAAATTACTGTGCATAGGAGACGAGGTCGAAAATGAAAACATAGTATCACACATAACAAGAAGTAAACAAGGTATTTAAAAAAAACTGGACGGGGGAGATACAAGACTGTTGAAAGTTCAAGAACAGACATTAACAAACAGCGTTGCTACTATGTTTCCTAACAATTTAACTCTAAGGGATTCAAAAGTGTTTTTGATATCAAATGAAAGGTCCCATTTCTCATTACACTGATGATGCCCTTAAATCTAGAATAGGGTCAACAACCTTTAAGACGTATGGTTAACATTGATGAAGAAGTTGGATTGGGGTAATTAAAGTTGTATGGTGGACACCGAATCATTCAGAAATATTATAAGGACACATTGAGAAATAGGTTATGTAAAACTTTTTTTATGAAAGACTGGTACCTTCTGTTTAAAGTTTGAAAATGAAAATAGGCTTATCCATTTTATTTGCGGCGGTTTTAGACTTTGCTAAACATGCTCAGCATTATCAGTCCCGGTGCTAGACACGGGGCATCAGTGCACGCAGTGTACGTATACAACACACTGACCCATATCTGCAGGCCGTCAGCTACGCGGAAATCTCTGCACAACGCATGTATACCATACGCCAACATTTCCACCCTGAAAGTACGTTGTACTGCATTGCACTAACAGTGCATGGCAAAGGTCGAGGGGTTGTTGCCATATCATTGGGCTAATCATGATGACTGGGGGATGTAGCCTAGGGTTCGCCATAATCATTGGGCTAATTGCGAGACCAAGGCAACACGGAACAAAGAGGCCGTGGACTCAGTGACTCAGTATATTACTAAATCATATAATATAATACAAAATAGCATCCAAATAGCTTAGTATATTACTAAATGGCATCCAAATAGCTGAAATAACTTACTGTGTCCTCTTACCTTCATATTATAACAATATCAATTACATTTTACAACAAAATCGCTTCAGAAGATGATTAATGCAAGTTATTAATATTAGCAAATGCCGCGAATTTTAGGGGTTTGTGAAAAGGTTACGACTTAGAAACGTCGTTTCAAATGACGGGGTCGCTAATCTCCCCCGTCAAAAATGAAAAATGAAGTGAAGAAAAAGTGGAGAAAAACAAACGGGTAAAAAATACAAGTGATAGGTTAATCAGATACAAATGGAGGAGGTGAGGGGGGGGGGGGGGGGGGGGGGGGGGGGGGGGGGGGGTGAGTCTAGTCGTTCCCTTCCTGGATGTTTAGGCCATGGGGCTGAATCGTGAGAAGACGCTTCATCCATAGCTTCTCTCTACTGAGACGTACCACTTCTGAACGGCTACCTAATGATTCAATGCCTGTAAGATCATATCGGACAGTGTGGTCGGGAAGGTTAAAGTGGTGTCCGACAGGTGGCTTGTTGGTGTTGACCGTCGATCTGTGTCCATAGAAGCGCTTCTTCAGTGAGTTTTTGGTCTCACCAACATACTCGACTCCACACATGATAAGAGGTAAATGACATTAGATGTGGTACAAGTGATGTGACCCTTCGTCTTGTAGGTGGCATGGGTGGTGTGACTGGTGAAGGAATCACCTTCCTTGATGTGTTCCCGGCAAACGATGCACCTGCTGGTCAACTCGCACTTAGAAGTGCCATGCTGCGTAGGGAGAGAATCATCAGTCAATGGGGGAATGGTAGCACGTACTAATAGTAATATATCTCGTAGGTTGCGAGGGCATCGGTAGGCCAGGATGGGTATGTCAGGAACTGCACGACGAAGACGGTCTGATGTGTGGAGAATGTGGTGGTTAGTGTTGGTGATGTGACGTAGAGGAGGAAGGTTGGGATGAAATGTGGTAACAAGGGGAATGTTAGGGGTGGGGTCTTGGTTTCTAGACTTCTCCTGAAGGACTGTGGCTCTCGGGAGAGAGTGGACTTTCTTGATGGCTTGCTGGACTTTGGTAGAGCTGTGACCCCTGGTAACCAGATGCTTCTTCAAATTCTGTACATGAAATAAGAATCTAGATTCCTTAGAGCAAATACGTCGGAGACGGAGAGCCTGACTATATGCTATGCCAGTCTTACAATGGCGAGGGTGGCAGCTTGAAGCATGGAGATACTGGTGCGTCTGTAGACAGTACACCATTCTGTAGACAGTATACCATTCTCAGCTTTCTGTATGGTCACATCAAGAAAGTGTGCCTGTTGGTTGGAGTAATCAGAAGTGAACTTAATGGTCCTGTGAAATGAGTTCATGTGATCAATGAATGTGAGGAGACTGCTTTCATCACTGGTCCAGGTAAAGAATACGTCATCGATGTACTTCAACCAAATCCAAGGTCGACAAGGTGCTTCAGCTAGCAATTGTTCCTCCAGCCTAGACATGAAAAGACAGGCCCATGAAGGAGCCATCCTAGTACCCATAGCTGTGCCATGTACCTGCAAGTAGGTCCTGTCCATGAAAGTGAAATTGTTCTTGGTTAGGACATGGTTCATGAGGCATTCAATATCAGGTATGGGAGGACTGGAATGACCAATTTTAGCCAAAGCTGCACGGCTTGCTTCGATGCCTTCCTGATGGGGAATGTTGGTATACTGGTATAGAGGGACATAACATCAAATGTGCCAATAATTGCGGTGCTTGGAACTTGGTTCTTGATGGCTTCAAGTTTCATGAGAAAGTCCGGGGTGTCATGGATATAGGAGGGAACCTGTGGAACAAGAGGCTTGATGAAGTTATCGACAAAGAGGGATATATGCTCAGTTGGGGAGCCGTTGCCAGAGATGATGGGTCTGCCTGGGTTTCCCGGCTTATGGAACTTGGGAAGGCGGTAGAAGCGGGCAGCACTGCAATCTTTGGGAGATAGAAACTCAAAGGCCTTGTCAGAGAGCTCATGACGCTGATGCATGTCATCCAGGGTATGCTGAATCTCTTGAGAAAATGTGTTAGTTGGATCGGAGTCAAGAACAGCATAATGAATGCGGTTGTCAAGATGACGCATGGCTTCATCAATGTACTTCTGGTCCATGACAACTACTGCTAACCCTTTGTCTGCTGGCTTGATGATGATGTCTGTCCGTAACCTGATGGAATTCAGTGCCTGGCGTTCCTCCCTAGGGATATTGTCATGAGATCTGCGGGAAACTTGCTCAGAAGTGTTAACCTGGGTGCTAACGACTTGGACATAAGTCTCAAGGGCAGGGACTCTGTTCTTGGGAGGAACTCAAGTACTCTTCTTGTAGAACGGCTCAGGTACAGATGATGGGGCATCAAGACAAAAATCTTTGAGACGTATCCTCCGATAATACTGAGTAAGGTCCTCTCCTTGTCTGTTTAATTGATTATTTGTTGTTATTTATTTGTTTCTTTATTTGATTATATTTGTATGCTTATATATGTTTTTTGTTTGTTTATTTAGTTTGTTTATTTATTTGTTTGTTAGTTTTTTTAGTCATTTGTTTGTTTATCCTTTTGTTTGTTTGTCTGTTTGTTTGTATGATTTGTTTATCCATTTGTCTGTTTGTCTATTTGTTTAATTATTTGTTTGTTTGTTTATATCAGCTGTAGGCCTACAAAAGTTCTTGAAATGAAAAAAGAAATGTTTTGAATTTGTAGAACTGTGAAACGGATTTTAAGTTGTTTCCATGCGGGAAGAGAACAATAAATTCACCTACATGCTGCACTGGTCGCAGAAATGAAATTTCATTATACTCAGAAGCTTTGCTCATGCGATACTGACGTTGTGTTTCTAAATTCGGTGTACGCCCTGCATTTACTAGCGCTGAAAATCCCAAATAACGAAATGATACCAACAAAAATAGAAATTTCGGGATGCAAAAGTATCAACTCATACATAAGTAAGTAAATAAACATTCAGGAAAGGAACAGGTTCGTAAGGTCAACAGTTATATCGCAGTTTCGTACAAAGTAGGTCGACGACGTACGTGTTTGTGCTCGCCAAGTAAACAGCTTATCGCACTTTGTATGCCCGGGTTTGTAGGGGACATTCTCTGCAACTGGAAGTTTAGCCGTTCCCAAATTGATTTCAGCCGATCCCACAATGATAAAAACCATGGACCCGCGTATTACTTGGGAGTGTGTCCTGCAGGAACCGGACCGACTGGACCGACCAGTCCAAAGTGTAACTTACTATATATATTATGTATGAGTTGATTTGTCCATAATATCTTAATTATTATGCTGCTAAGCCTATTAAAACATCAATTGTCCAGTAGCCATTTTATTTACTTTTTATGGGTAACATTGCGATCTTTATTTGACTGAGGAAAGCATATTGCTATATTCTGGTAGAATTAGTTCCCGAGTTCGTGGTTTAAGTTATCTTGATATTTTCATGACCTCCAGATATTTATTTATTCTTTTATTTATTTAATAATAACAGCCATTTGCCGACAATGTTTTCGTTGTTATATTGACGTCCATTCCATGTCGCTACTTGTCGGCGATGCCTTCCTTTCGATTCTTGTATCATTTTGTTTCCTTACACATATCAGGTCCTATTTCAAATGTTCTGGCGACTCGATTTGGTCATCGACAGGTCTGCTGCATTGGGGCAGTGTTATCATCTCTAGGGGCATTGATATCAGCATTTGCTGAGAGTCTTACACATCTTTATCTATCGTTTGGCGTTCTCCTAGGTATGTACAAAGCGGCCGGGGGATAGTCACAACTATTTGGTGTACACATGTTAGCTGTGAAGATCATCTCCTTTCTAGCTTCCCTTTCAGCCCAATTATCCATACTTTTGGAAATGTCATTTCAAATATTTTTTATAAGTATTGTATTTTCCAGACGCCTCTAACGGAATATTAGAAAAGACACATAACCTTTTAGAAGTGTTTGCAAACTTTCATTTAAAGACCACATTCCTTGAGAATATGTCAACATATGTCCCCAAAGACCTCCCTCCTATTTATGTTTGTCAGGCTCTCATATGGCCCTTGGTTTTGGAACGTTCTATTACTGAATGTACAGCGTTCGGCAGCCTTTCAGCCATATTAATGTCATACCTGAGTGTCCTCTTCAGGGGAAGGGGGGGGGGGGATAAACGTACACCCGTTATAATATAAAAATAATTACTGATCATGTTCACAGAATGTTTAATTGTTTTACTACAGGTGTTGGCATCGCTTTTATATACGCGCCGTCTGTTATGATAGTCGGTGTTTATTTCAATTCCAGATTCACTCTAGCCAATGCCCTGTCATTTGCTGGTGTCGGAATAGGACAGATGGTGTTTCCTCCTCTCACTACAGCACTCATATCATATTACGGATGGAGAGGAACGCTGTTGATCTTTGCAGCGCTAAACATGAACCTGTTGGCCTGTAGTTGTCTCTTTCGGCCTCTTCCAAAACGCCAACATGATAATCTACCTCACCATGCTCACGAAGGAGACGAACAATCTGCGAAACAAGGTCACGGTGAGGAAGATATTGAATTGAAGGCTGCACTTGGTGATGATCAGAGTATTACTGATGTTGCGGAAGAGACTGGTGGTACAGACTCTCAATTGAGCATCTGCTGCAGGAAAACATCCACTGCAACTGGTATACCAGAGCTGTGTCGCACATCACATTTTCTAGTGGCTCTGTACACATCATTCACTATTGGTGTGGTGGCGTACTGCGGTAGCGTGTATCTAGTACCGAGAGCTATTCAACTCGGCTACCAAAAAGGGCAGTCGGCTTTATTACTTTCAATGTTCGGAATTGGTAGCCTTCTTGGACGTTTCCTTCACGGAGTGATGATAGACTTGAAAATAATATCGACACAAATGGTTTTTGTGTTATGTCTGGCCGCCACATCAGCCGAACTGTTATTGACACCCTTATCGAGTAATTTTGTAATGCTCGGGTTCTTTTCATTCACTTTTGGATTTACAATGGGTGTGCTGGCGTCATTGGTCTACGTTATATCCCGGGAAGTGTCTCCAACTCGGTTCTGGGGTTCACTGTACTTACATTATCTGCCGGCAATGGATTTGGAACATTACTAGGGGGTAAGTTTCATCTAAGATTCGCACACTTTCTTAGGGGGGGGGGGGGGGGGGGGGGGGGGCAAATATGTAACAATAAGGTAACTTTGTCATGAAGTAAGAGCCAGATATTTGGAGATTAATTCCTAGGACCGATATCGCAGGTCGAATGTGGAAAGTTGACGAGTCAACTTTTCGCACTCTTCAGACAATGTTGGAGCACATTGCGTTAAACTTCCGACTATGTCACACAATTTAGGCATACAATGTCTTTTTAGCTAATCAAGTCAACCTTTAAGAAACCATATACTTCTCTCTGCTTAACTAGGGGAACATTGAGCATTCTTCGCATCTTAACACTGCTTAAGGTAACTTTAAATTGTTGGTGTGAAACGTGCATTGTCAGCAACGGGGGTAATTATTTTTTGTCTTTCTTGGCAACTTAAATAGCTTTTCGACATAAAACTTATTTCTATATGATATTCTTGATGACTAGGTCTGAGAGATTCATAGTTGCCAGCGCATGCTGTTTGTGTTTTTGTCTCCAATTTGTAGCAGCTCGATGTTTTTGCCCTTGATATGTACCCTCGAATTAATATCTTTACAGCATTCTCTCTTCCGTTCTGATAACACAACATACATGTACATTATTCATAATTGCTCCTTTCCTGTCACCAGTGGCAGTTTAGTTATGTGATCATTTACAGCTCGTCACCTTTCACGGAGCAGGTCATTATCTGTACGTTATTACACATTAAGGGTTCAGTAGGTTCGTGATAGATTACGAGTTATGAATAACCATATTCGGTGATGAAATTATTTACCGTTCATGACCATTCATGGAGCCAGTCATCACCCATCACCGTGGGTCCGTAATGGTTTACGAGCTGTAAATAATCACATACGCCTATTTACGCCATCAGCTGCAGAAATGCCTTAATTACGACATCAATTCAATAATTCAATGATTATGATGTTTTTGTAATCTGTGCTTTCAGGTTGGATATTTGACACCACTGGAGACTATGGACACGTGTTCTACACTATTGGGGGAGCATTGAGCTTGGCTACACTTATATTTCTACCTACGCTACGTTGGTTACACAATCATAAGGCTTGAACCACAACGGAGTGAAGAGATATACAGTGGGGAACTATCTGCTATAGTGCCTATGAGGGATAAGTCAAATATGAAAATATTACAAGCCTCGAATATGGAACCAGCTTATACAATGTACTTATTGCACAGCTTTTTTTGAAAATATTGACCAAGTCAATATTATTTTCAAAACTAAAAATGTTTCAGCCAAAAATAAAAAATGCGATCCTACATAATTGACTTTAGATGATTTTGGTGATATTTTGAAATTTGAATCAAAAACTGATTTTGTTAGGTTGTCTGAAAAATGTTGGCGCCCAAGCGCCCAAAAATGATTTTTGGGCAAAAAAGAAAGTAAAATCACTATTTTTTGTGTGAAATTGAATAAAAATCCTCTGTAAGAAAAGAGTTTTTTCTGAATCCAAATTGACAGTTATGACGTTCAAGAAAATTATATAATCTTTTATAAATGATCTTTTCAATTTTTTTAGAAAACACGGGTAAAACTGAAATAGGACGATAATTATATATTACATAATAAGTAGCATCACCAGATTTGTGAATGGGAACTACACGTGCAACTTTAAGTTCATCCGGTACAATACCTGAACTGATAGACAACTTGATAATACGAGATAATGGCTTTTTGATATGATAAGGGTCTTTACAACGTGTGGTTTAATGTCGAAACCACTGCTAGTACCAGATTTGAATGAGGAACGAATATCAACGACTTCCTCACCATCAGTTGGAGATAAGAAGAGAGAATGCATTGGAGAGGGAACTGAAGTGAGAAAGTCGCTGACATATTTAGGAGTAAAAGGAATTTTACTGGCTAACTTAGGACCAATATTAAGAAAGAAGTCCTTTAAGCCATCGGCAATTTGTTGTGAGTCAGAAACAATAGTGCCCCGTGCTTATATACCACCGATGGTCATGATTTTTTGCAATCTTTGAATCATGACACGCCATAATTCCCAGATGTTGTTCAATATGTGTTGGGGTGTACTTGAAACTAGGGAGGCGAATGTAATTTTTCCACTTCCGCGCACTCAATAAGCCGGCGATACAGGATTACCGCGTAAATATTTTTAAACCCGACTGTTAAAGTTCATTCAAATTTCATACAAGATTGCCTAGTGCTCTTCTCCACTTAAGTCAGGATCACGCAATAGTTTGAATCAGAGCTTTAAATAAGTCGTAGCGGGGAGCAAGTTTACCATCGCTAAGGGACCTCAAAATGCCCCTGATTCTTATATGTGAATTCCATTGTTGGTTTTCGTTAAGGCCCTGTCACACCATAGCGTATGGCCTGAACGTGGCCTGAACGTATGCCGACGTATTCAAAAAATAGCTCGAAAATTGTCAGAGTCCAAGAACGTCCAACTTCCCAACGAATTGCGTAGGAAAAGTCGACATCGGTGATGGAATGGACGTATCTATAGCGTATCCATAGCGTATTAAACGTATACATAGCGTATGACTATTACGTATTGATAGCGTATCACTAACTTATACCAAACTTATGACAGCGTATCACAGAGTATGCGATCGGCGAGCGTATGACCAACGTATTCGAAGCGTATGTCTGCCGTGTTCGACGTATCCTCAGCGTACAACGAACACGTGACTTATGCCGCTGCAGAAATTGAGTTTCGTACACGGCGGGACAAGTGTTACCAGTTCAAGTAAACGCAGCCTAGATGATAACTATTAAAATATCTAGAAGGGTAAATCTATAGGTCCAACCTATAACTTACGACGAGTAACGTACCTCTAACGTATGTCAGCGTATGTCAACGTATATCTAACGTATGTCAGCGTTTGTAAACGTATGTCTAACGTACCACGAACGAACCTATCGGGAACTTATGCAGAACGTAAGTTAAGCACGCGTTGAGTACGTCGAGAAATTTTGAACATGCTCAATAATTTTTCGTGGGCTCGATGTGTTCCAAATGTTCACAACGTATCACAGCGTGCTCTTAAGGTAAACGACGTATCCCCAACTTACCCCTAACTTGTATCAGCGAACACCCACGTACGCCAACGTATTTTTCGATATTTTGCATACGTTGTCATACGTTCAGGCGATACGCCATGGTGTGACAGGGCTACCGTACAGCTAGCGTATGTACCGTACAGCTAGCGAGCATTCGGCGTTTTGGGCACTTATGAAGGGTTTGAGTATATAAATGGATCCCTTGAGTATCTCATCCTCACTTCTTCATGGTCTGTCGTGCTGAACACATCAACCCTTCATCATACGTTACGAATACGCTACGCTACGTTAGGTATACGTTAAGCATACGTTAGTCATACGCTCGCATACGCTGTGATACGCTGTCATAAGTATGTTATAAGTTTATTGATACGCTATCAATACGTTAGTCATACGCTATGTATACGTTCAATACGCTATGGATACGCTATGGATACGTGACAGGGCCTTACACGATCGCACGGCATAAGGTGAATACGTGAGAATACGTCGAAACTCGTTGGAAATACGTCAGGCACACGTTAGATATACGGCACATATACGTTATCAACTCGTTATCACTACGTTGGCTGTACGTTTTCCCGTCAGCCTACGTACGAGTAACGTACCACTAACGTATGTCAGCGTATGTCAACGTATATTTAACGTACCACAAACTTACCGGGAACTTATGCAGAACGTATTAAGCACACGTTGAGTACGTCGAGAAATTTTGAGCATGCTCAATATTTTTTCGCTGGCTCGACCTGTTCCAAATTGTCTCAGCGTATCACAGCGTGCTCTTAACGTAAACGACGTATCCCCAACGTACCCCTAACTTATATCAGCGTACACCAACGTACACCAACGCATTTTTCGATATTTCGCGTACGTTGGCATACGTTGAAGCGATACGTTATGGTGTGACAGGGCCTTTAGGCTTGGCAGTCCGTATTACTACCTCGATTAGCTTACATCCAGCTGGCACGCTATGACGCATGTCCGAACAGCTGTCAATCAAAATGTTGTACAGCAGCAGGACCGGCCTGGGAGCGAGTGACTATCATGGCAGTAATATTACCTGCCTATTCCATGCTATTATACACTCCCGTCATGTAGCGATTTTCTATAGACTATATACACGACGGCGGATATAGGCTGAAGTTTTCAGTGAAATCGATTTAATACCTGAAATCATGTCAACAGCATCGGTACCAAAAGGAAATTGAATAGGGGTGTTGCTGTTTTGAATCCACATTTTATAGTTCTTATTGTAGGATAACAAAAATACACCCATGTAGGCCTATGTATAACGTGATATAACTTTGCTTGTTTTTTTTGTATTTTGTGTATAAAAAGAGCAAATGTGACAAAAGCCCATCAGACATCAAGATTAATGAACTGAGTGATTATAGAAATCAATCTGGTAAAATGTCAGTATGAAGGGTCTTAGCGAATGTCAGTATGAAGGCTCTTAGCGAATGTGCTTAAAACTACGCCATAACACTGTTATGATGATAATTAAAATACATGTACCAAGTCCTAAAGGTGTGTATATTTATAAGTTTAAAGAAATTCTTGTGTCAAATATCAATGAATAGACAAATATAAATGCGGCCATTTATTGTGTGATATTGTTAAGGCCTACATTTAGGAAGATTAGCCGAACTTCTATCAGTTTACATATTTCCTTTAAGTTTATTTTGTAGGGATTACATTGCTTTCTTCAGCAGATAGCATCCATATTAGAATGCTTTCTTCAGTAGAGAGCACCCATATATTACATTGCTTTCCTCAGTAGATAGCACCCATATGTTCTATTGCTATCTTCATCAGATATAACATCCATATCATAGCAATTATTCACCGTCACTCAACTTAACTTAAACTTCACGATAAAGTTGGACAAGGAGATCGAGAGTGAATGACATATTTACAGAAAATGTAAATGTTTTATTTACTAATATTTCCAATGTTACCTGTAACTGCGATGTGAAAAATGATTGTTTTTAATTGATTATTTAGCAGTTGTGGTTTTAGCACTTGGGATCTGCCACATCAAGCTATTTGTATTGACATTGAATTAGTTCTTTTAATTATCTTAAAGACAAGTTCATTTTCTCAAAAAAATTGCAAAAAAAATAGCATTTAAGATTTGTTTCTACGATCTTCAACTGAAAACAAAACCACTTTAAAAACAAAACAAAACAAACAAACTAATATAATTAAAGTTGCTAAGATTGCTACAGAAATGCATATGTAGCCTACGGGAAACAACATTATTTACTAAATATCAAAACGATGTCGTATCTATATACCAATAATGTATAAACAATATAAATACACACATTTCAAATTAAAAAATAGTTGATGAATAAAATGAGGTGTTAAATCAATAGACATACGTACTGTTTCCCGCCCGCGTCCAAGATAACCGAGAATTACAAAATATTTAATAATTTGATTTTAAGGACTCCTTTAAATTACTTTCATACATTTATTTGCATTATGACTTTGATGCTATATGATAATGAACAAACAAAAAATCCCGGGGGGGGGGGGGGGATGGGGGGCCAGTCAAACATAATGGTGTACACATGCGTGACCAAATTTTTTCCAAACACCCCCTAAACAAGTTTTACCCTGCAAGCAAAATTACCCCCTAAACAAGTTTTTATCGCGCTTTCCTTGCAAATGTTGACCCCTAAACAGTTCTTGCCAGAATATGACCCCTAAACAGAATTCTGACACCGCTGTCAAAATTATCAGCTGAAATGTCAGCCCGTTGCAGTTCGTCGGGATTCTCCAGTCTCTAGCGCATATTGTGAACGCTACAAAACGACGGTCTTTCCTATCTCGGTTTGCTATGGCGATTATGACGCTAGAAACGAGTGACACACCTGCGTTCTCAAATTGGAAATGAGACGCTCAAAAGAACTTCTCAAAAACGAGGATAACATTCTTCTGGGAACGGGGAACAAAACAAGTTACCCTAAACACGTTCGACTGGTATTTTAAGCCACCCTTTTTCTTGAAAATCAGCGTTTTTGATACCCTTAACGCGTCACGCGCGTGGCGCGTGACGCGTCCAACACTGAAAAAACACCCATTTTTACGCGTTTTTTTGGTCACGCATGTGTACACTATTATGTTTGACTGGCCCCCCCCCCAGGCAAAAAATACGATTGTATTATTACCCCGGATTACATTACTTGGATATGAAATGTTTATGTTATAAAATGATTAAAGGTATATTATGTGATCTTTCCAGGGTACGCCCTCAACATCGAAAAAGAAATAGAAAGCAGATTTTCTTGCAGATTTACATTTCTGATCATAAATCATGCATACATTCCAAGTTACAGGGCGATACGATTCTTAATTACTTCAAAATCATGGTTTTAGAGTGAAAATAAACTGTCGGAATCCCGACACTTTATATTTTTCACTCTAAATTCAGGCTCTAAAACCATGATTTTGAGGTAATTAGGAATCGTATCGCTCTGTAACTTGGAATGTATGTATGATTTATGATCGGAAATGTAAATCTGCAAGAAAATCTACTTTCTAAAAAAAATAATGAATAGAGGGCGCTCTCTGGAAAAGATCACATAATATGCCTTTAAATGCACAATCCTCGATATGTGCTGATATTGGTTGCGCGTGCGACCACTTGTTTTAAAATAAAGATAATAAAAGGTAATTAAATAATTAATTTTAAATGTCACTCCGTGCCTTTTTCAAACTTGAAATAGTATACTCTAAATTTGGCCTCGCTTCTGTTTCCTCCAAAAATATTCATGATCAATGGGAATCGAACTCGAGGGGCAACTCAATTCAATAACGACACAAAGACACGCGTGAATGTCATGAATTCAATAGAGTAGATATAGATAGGAAGCGTTGCTAGAATAGTACATACTGCACTCAATTTAGGTATTGGCACTTTATTTTGCTCAATTAAAGCTAATTAGCACACGATTAACTAGACAAAAACTAGACATATTTGCGCGCCTCGCGCGAGTTAGATTCAATGTTTCTTTATTCAAGCTTAAAACATGATGGCTCAGGAACGTTTTTCTGGAACTTTTTTGTAATAAAGTAGCACTTTAAATAGCAGTAAACCATAGATTTTCACTCTACAGTAGACCATCCAAAGGCAATAAATGTGCTTAAAAAAATGTATCGCGGCATTTTTTGTTACAGCTCTACATTTAGGCTAAATTAAATGCTTAGATACTAAGGTTTCCAATGAAGGTTTTTTGTTGTTGGTGCAATTCACATCTTTGAACAATGTACTATCCACCAAAAATCAGTTAGACCTGATTTAATGTTTGTTTAAGGAATAATCGGTATTTAAAGCTGCTAAAATATAGAGGAAATAAAGGCACAAGGGAGTACAAAAAGGCACTTTTCTCAGTTGTGTAGTTTTATTTGCCACTTATATTCGCTAGTTACTTAATCTATCATGCGATGCTTGAATAAATCAGCAAACTAGTTTGACATGGTCTACGACCATTATAGATAGTTTTATGATTACAAATAGGGTCAAATTTAACATTAAATGGGCATTCAAGGGTTATTTGACATGATGGTATATAATCATATTATAGTGAATTAGAGGCGTATCTACTTGGGGTCTTCCGTGTGCGCTCCCAAGACTCTCCCAAACCCACATTTTGAACTTCCTTTTAATGGTCCTAATGCACATTCAGGGTGTTGCCAAAACTAATTTTGGTATGATAAGGGGTTATTTAAGATGGCGTCCAATAAAGGCCGCCAAAAGGGTCAAATTTCATAAAGGGCAGTAATATCAAACAAAATGTATGATAAAAGTATACTTTTTAACAATGGGATGTATGTATTAGATCACTAGTAAGTCATGTCCTGTACTTTTGCTTTGTTAACATACTTTACATCAAGATGGCCACCAAAATGGCCGCCCTAATTGTAAAAATAGCTTATAACTGCATCATATAATATGTTTTAAACTGCTAATGCAGCAACTAATGCTTTTAGATAAACGACTCACCTCAGTCTGTGAAAGTTTTGAATATCTATCGCTTTCTAACATGGCCGCCAGATGTTTAAAATTAATGTTAAGTTACCTTAAACAGGTGTTTTACATTATAAGAATACTATGTTATACATATACCGCAAAAGCTAATGAAACAACTTAACATTCATTATATTTCTCTGATAAAACGTAATATATTAAATAGTTTGAACTATCCAAAATGGGTGCCATAAATCGGCCATCACGGACCACGTCCATAAATCGGCCATCACGGACCACGTAGCGGAGAAGAACCATGTCATCGGGTGGGGAGAGGCAAAGGTCTTAGGCACGGAGCAGGATAGATACAAGAGATGGATCAAGGAGGCAGTGGAGATCAGAAAGAAGGGGCCCACCACCATGAATCGTGACGAGGGGCAGTATCATCTCTCACATGTTTTTGATGAACTATTGCTATCTGGAGAAAAAACATCTAGAAACTCCAGAGTCGTCGCTAAGCAACCAACTAGCGTCGATAGTAGCAGTAGTTAATCACTCACTACCTATAATGTGTTGATAAAGGCAACAGTGTTTGCTGAAACGTCCACAATACTAAGTAAGTGGAAATAATTGGATTAGATACAATGAACCTTTTTCTCATGTTTATCACCAATCCTGATGAATCTTTTCAACAATACATCCAAGGGCAAATGATAATTCCGAGCAATACAAAGAAAGGGGCATACACATGATAAAGGAAATTCAATATCAATGTAGTACAAAAAATAGAAGAAACTCGAAGAAATAAAACGATCGATGAGATTCAAACATGGTAAAGAAAAACCACAAAGCACGGGGGCAGGTAAGAGTGGGATTCACCCCATTTTGTCCTCCAAACAGTTGGAAAATGTTGAGTTATAACGTCAAAATAACTTTAAAATTAAAATGTATAAATCAGAACAAATTAAGCTAATTTTAGGCAATTTTTACAATCATTTTCTCGCGCTTCTCGCGCATTTTCCCCACACCAAATGTTTGTTCATGTCCTTCCCCCCACACAAAAAATAAATAAAACTGATGCTGGTGCTGCTCAACTCTTGCCAGCAAGAACTCTTTGTAAGCTGGAGTGTTTAGCTCAAAAAGAATATTGTAACGGCTTGATCCAAGACTTGATTGAGGAAATATTGAACTTTAGAATCATGCTCCTGAGGAAGAAATAACTTTTTGGACCCCTGGCGTAATGACCCCAAGCAATCATATAATGACCCGGACGGTCGCTTAAATACCCCCAGTTGATCATTCTATGACCCTAAATGACCATTTAATGATCCAAAGGGATGGTTAATGACCTCGAGTGATCCTTTCATTACCCCAGGTGATCATCTATAAGACCGCGAGTGATACCGTAATGACCCCAATAAATTAAGTAAGTAAAGGATATCTGATTAACCCTAACCTCCTAAGTCACATTTTGAAGAATTTTTTTTTCAACGAGAAAAAACGCGGACAAAAAGAGTGGCGCCGCCACCGGGGCTCGAACCCACAACCTCTCGGTTGTCAGACGAACGCTCACTGCGCCACGGGGCCAATCATACTCGGGCCAGTGTATTGGCCCGACTATATATGTAGCCTGGGCCATTATTTCATCGAAAAAGTGCCACGCCAGCTGGCACAGACCGACTTTACCGTGCACATTTGCGGCATTGAGGATGGTTAGGGTTAATAAAATCATACATGGAAAATTTTGAGAAAAAAAAAAAAAGAGAAAAAAAAATTCCGTTAACCCTAACCTCCTAAGTCATATTTTGAAGAATTTTTTTTTGAACGAGAAAAAACGCGGACCGGGGCTCGAACCCACAACCTCTCGGTTGTCAGACGAACGCTCTACCACATACTCGGGCCAGTGTATTGGCCCGACTATGTAGCCTGGGGCCATTATTTCATCGAAAAAGTGCCACGCCAGCTGGCACAGACCGACTTTATCGTGCACATTTGCGGCATTGAGGATGGTTAGGGTTAATAAGGTCATTGATGAATTCATACAACTACCTATATATGTATACTTGGTGGCGATTCTAACTGCTTGGTGATCCTTTTGGATATTTCAATAGATGGTAGGGTTTTGAAGCCCATAATTATCACCATGAAATCACTAACTTACCTGCTTAAAAAGTTGGATACTGGTATTTAGTTAAATTGTAGTACTAGATAAGGTCTAATCAGCTATTTTTGACCATATTTTAGTCAATTTGGTAGCCATCTTGCTAATTTCGTCTGACCAATTGGTAGTTATTGGTGTCCATCTGGTATAGCCTTAAATTATTTGGTGAATATGATACAAAATACGCTGTTAATAGTGGCTATTTTTATGTTTTAGGCGGCCATTGTTGCGGCCATCTTGGATTCAAAGTGTGTTAACAATGCAAACGTGCTGGATGTGAGTTTCAAATACTTTCATCATACATTTTGGCTGATGTATGTTCTTTTATGAAATTTGACCCTTTGGGCAGCCATTTTGGACGCCATTTTGAATCACCCCTTTGCATACCAACATTAAATTTGGTAACACCCTGAATATGTTTAAGACCATGAAAAGAAGTTCAAAAAGTGGGTTTAGGGGAGACCTGAGAGTGCACGGAAGACACTCCCTTAATTAAATACACCTCTTAGTCACTATAACGATTCTATACCTTCATGTTAAATAACCCTTGAATGCCCCTTTAATGTTAAATTGTACCATTCTTGTCATCATAAAACTATCTATAAAGGTCATGGACCATGTCAAACTAGTTGGCTGATTTATTCAAGCATCGCATGATAAGTTGAGCAACTTGACTTGACTTACTTGACTTAGGGCGGATGATTTTTCCGAACCACAATGCCTCTCCAGATTTTCCTATCCAACATAACTGTCTTGATTTCTTCCACCTGCAGTCCTGTATCACGTTTGAGTATGTTGAACACAGATCTTAGCATCCTAGTGTAGCATCCATCCAGTTGTTTACCAAGCTTTGGGGTGACTGTCCATGCCTCACATCCATAAAGTAGGACGGATTCTACTGTAGCTATGAACAATCTTTCTTTGAGCTTTCTGGATAATGATTTAGCCTTCCATAGCTGACTAAGTTTGCCACAAGCTCTCCATGCAGCTGATTTGCGTGTTTTGATGTCCTTTTCAGTGCTGTTCATCCAGGCTCCAAGGTATTTGAAGTCTTCCACTTTATCAAGGCGCATGCCTTCGCTTGTGGTAATTACAGGTACTTGCGTCTGGTTGAAGGACATGTACTTCGTCTTTGCAGCGTTCATTTTGAGCCCAACTCTGCCCACTGAAGTCTCCACTCTGTTGAGTAGTGATTGCGCTTGAGACACTTCCTCAGACAACAGTGCAATGTCGTCAGCGAAGTCTAAGTCAGTTAGTACGGTTGGTCCAATTCTTCTGCTGCTTCTTTTTGTGAGGTGGAATCCTAGCTCTTCTTCTCTGCCATCTATGGCCTCTCTTAGGGCATAGTCAAGAACAATGACAAAAAGATATGGAGCCAGGGTGTCTCCTTGTAGTACTCCAGCCAGTATCTCAAACACTTCTGTTTCTCCATCTGGTGATATGACCTTTGCCTTGGTGTCTTTGTATATGTCTGCTATCGCATTTGTAAGCTGATCGGGTACACCATAGGCTATCAATATTTGCAGCATTCGTCCCCTATGTATTGTGTCAAACGCTTTCTTGAAGTCGATAAAGGTTATGATGGCTGGCAGGTTATTTGATCTTATTCCCTCAATTCTTCGAAGGGCAAGTAAGTATATGACCTACAGTGGTACGTCCTACTCTGAAGCCATTTTGATTAGCTCTTAGGTGGACGTAAAGCTCTGGTCTAATTATGTTGAGTATCATCTTGTTGTATAGCTTGGCAACAATTGAACTCAGGCTTATTCCACGGTAGTTACCCCCCAAGCTGAGATCACCTGATTTCGGTATTGGTACTATGTTGAGAATGGACCACTGTTCTGGCTTTTCCCCGTTCAACAAGGCATCATTGCAAAAGTCGAGAATGATGTTATCCAAATCGCATCTTTTGAGCATTTCAGGTGTAATACCATCTTCCCCACAGCTTTTCCCTTCTACTAGTGCCTTCTTAGCCTTCTTGAGCAACAAGCGAATGTAATTGGAAAATAAAACTACAACACTGAGTAAAGTGCCCTTTTGTACTCACTCGTGCTTTCATTTCATTATATTTTAGCAGCTTTAAGTACGGATCATTCCTTAAATAAACATCAAATCGGTTCAAACTGATTACTGGTGGATAGTACATTGTTCAAAGATATGAAATGCACTAAAAAACACAAAAATTAGATTTTCCCCCCAAAACGGTATTTTTATGCTGAAAATTGCCTAAAAATCGATTTCTATTTTCGTCACCCCCTTCATTGGAAACCTTACTATCTAAGCATTTAATTTATCCTAAATGTAGAGCTGTAACAAGAAATGCCGTGATACATTTTTTAAGCAGATTTATAGCCTTTGGATGGAGTGAAAATAGATTGTTCGCTAGCGAACAATCTATTTTCAACCATTAAAAACCATGATTTTGAAGTAATTAGGAATCGCATCGCTCTGTACATGCTGTAACTCAGAATATATTATGATTTATGATCAGAAATGTAAATCTGCAAGAAAATTTACTTTCTAAATAATATCATGTATAGAGGGCGCCCCTGGAAAATATCACATAATATGCCTTTGATGCTTGTCCTTTATCTTTATAATAACACAGCTACAACAGTAAAACCCTTATATGGAGAGTTCTGATGAATTTTGCTAGTACCTATAACAGTTCAATCATGGATGTTACCTCCATATGGTTCAAGGATCAGGAATATTTCAGTGCCGCAGCGAAGTGCAAAAGGAAATGTGTAGTGTATAATCATTTATGGTTTAATATACTCAACTTGAACTCGTGCTGAACTCATCCGCATACATCACCGGGACTGATAATACATTTTATTAAACGCGCTACCGGGACACATTACCTTAGTGCAAACATATCGTAATTAAAGAGGTACTAAGAGATGAGTTGAAGGCTGCGCCCTCAATTAGGATAAAAACCGCGATTTCTACATTTTTACAATTGTATTACTGTTACATAAACAAATTAAAGCTGTAAGGATTAAGAAAAATCAGTCGTCTATGTGCAATAAAACGTCGTTTCAAAATATTCCATCTCCAGCTCGGACAGCAGTTTATTGTAAACAGCGTTACGCTATTTTCTTTTTGATTCAAATTACATACGATATTAAATAGAGGGTGTTTTTTTAAAAGTTTCAAATAGCGATGATATTTCAACATATTTCAACATTGTTTTAATCAAGTTTTGCTGCTTTTTTGTGAGTATAAACAACAATAATGGCCAATTATAATGATTATTTTTAACATTGAAGTAATTTTGTAAAAACAATAAGTCTTAAAGCTGGCCTACCACTTTGGCAGTTCACCACAGACGAACTGGTCATACACCTGTTCACTTGGTGACAAACAGTACAGAGTTAACATGAAAAAATTGTAACATTGTCAAATCCCCAAGAGATCTGTATGTGGCTAGAATAGAAACCCAGAGTGGTAGCTCCCCTTTAAACATCTCTTAACCCCTTTAAAGAAGTTGTTTCTGTACTCGTACCTTGAACCATTGCAGCACAACACACTAGATTTGTAATCTGATAGGGACACATTGATTGATTTACATATATAATGTTAACATCCCTTGCAGACCTATCGGAGAAACATTGCCATGTACCATGCCAGCACTCTGCAGCACGACGTACAGTCATCACAAGAGTAACTCAGGTAATTAAAGATAAATATGCTTATAACTCTAAAAGTAGCGCCAATGGGCTCATTCATGGATGGGGGCAGTTTCACGCCCCCTCCCCACTATTTGAAGGGCGTTATATTAACGTGCAATCTCCAGATTTCTAAACTTTTGCTCCTCACATAAGCCTTCCTATGCCATTCAGACACGCTAAAACCCAACAGCTTCAGGGGTCTCCGCCGCAGCCTTGGGTGCCCTTTCGCCCTTGGGCCCCACCAGGGGCATTTAATGCTTGCCCCTTAATACCACGCCGTAAGCATGGTTTAAGTGCTAAGATGTCCTTACCCCTCAACTTGAGAAGCTGCAGTGCCATAGCCATGGGGGGGGGGGGGGGGGGGGGGGGTGTTAGGCGATCCGGGGGGTGGGGGGATGGGCTCGAATTTGAAGAGGGTAGAGAGGCTTACCGAACTGACACAACTTGAATTGGGGGTCTTATGGAACTTATGGCATCTTTGAATGTTTGAATGGGGGTCTTGGCGAACTGCCCAAGGTTGAAATGGGGGGGGGGGGGGGGTGTCTTGGCGAACTGACCAAGGTTGAAATGGGGGGTCTTGGCGAACTACACACAATCTGACACAAATGACTGTGACGCGACTGGCATCGGATTTTCCCCGGGGATCTTCTCTCGAAAATCCTCGTGTGTATTAGTTCTCACAAGCAGACCAAGATTTCCGGGCTAATGAACGGGGGATGACTACACCCGAACGGGAGAGTTTGGATTGCATAGCTTGTGGAACGACTTATCAGTGAAATGAGATGCTTAAAGCGGCTGACAGGCCGTGAAAAGGGGGTCTTTGTCCCCGCACATACCCGTATGGCCAAATGACCAACTCGTGAAATACACGATATGCGGCGAATTAAGGTAAACGGTTTCAGATGATATAGTACACGCTTAGAAATGAGTGTCAAATTTTGCTGGGTAAAAAAGAAATGTGTGGTTTTTTACCCAATATTGTGCTAAACATCAATTTCGTAAAAGAACTTTTTACACATGCAATAGTTTACTATTGAATTCCGAGTTTTACACTCTGGAAGTGTAGAAAAGTGCCCGTAATTGGGTAAAACATGATTTGACACCATGAAAGTGTAAGAATTATTGGGTAAAGGAAATTTACCCAATTTATGTGTACCAAAAATGACACAAGTGTTGAGTAAAACCTCTTCACGACCCCGGTTGTGTAAAGTTTTACACATAAGTGGGTCAAAATAGGGAACATGGTCGTTTTGGGGTAAACATTTACCCAACGATTTTTTACATTTTTTTACACTTTGACCCACTATGTTACACATAAGTGGGTCAAAATAGGGAACATGGTCGTTTTGGGGTAAACATTTACCCAACGAGTTTTACACTCTGGAAGTGTAGAAAAGTGCCCGTAATTGGGTAAAACATAATTTGACACCATGAAAGTGTAAGAATTATTGGGTAAAGGAAATGTACCCAATTTATGTGTACCAAAAAGTGTTGAGTAAAACCTCTTCACAACCCCGGTTGTGTAAAGTGTTACACATAAGTGGGTCAAAGTAGGGAACATGGTCGTTTTGGGGTAAACATTTACCCAACGATTTTTTACATTTTTTTACACTTTGACCCACTATGTTACGCATAAGTGGGTCAAAATAGGGAACATGGTCGTTTTGGGGTAAACATTTACCCAACGAGTTTTACACTCTGGAAGTGTAGAAAAGTGCCCGTAATTGGGTAAAACATGATTTGACACCATGAAAGTGTAAGCATTATTGGGTAAAGGAAATTTACCCAATTTATGTGTACCAAAAATGACACAAGTGTTGAGTAAAACCTCTTCACAACCCCGGTTGTGTAAAGTGTTACACATAAGTGGGTCAAAATAGGGAACATGGTCGTTTTGGGGTAAACATTTACCCAACGATATTGTAGTTTTAAACTTTGTTGGGTAAAATATCTGTGTAGAAAGCCGCGTTACCGATCGATGTAACTATTGTCCAAGGTAAAGTAAACTATGCGTGTAGTGTTGCGGGAGCACATTAATATTATCAAGGCGATTTTTCAACGGTTTGCCGGCAACCTGACCTTCACACATCGGTCTCCCTTAAGATAATATAGCTTTATAATTTACTAGTTTCATTATACTTATGCTATTTTCATGCCAATCTCAACATTTACCAACTAATTTCAGCAATTTCTTTCTATCTTGTCATATTTAGTCATATAAAATAGTTTATATTAACACAAAACACTTCCACATATCAACTACTTCGTTAGCACAGTGGGTACGGCGTCAGTCTTCGAATGCAAAGATTGTGGGTTCGAGCCCCGTTCCGGTCAAGTTAAGGTAAGTTCTTCTAAAATCTTTAATTCCGTGGATATCAATATTGCGAAAGAAGATTAGAATACAAATATGACACCCAAAATGGCTTAAAATATGTTCCTGTTATTTTTAAAAATTAATTTATGTGTACCAAAATGACACAAGTGTTGGGTAAAACCTGTTGTGTAAAGTGTTACACAAAATTGGGTCAAAATAGGAAACATGGTCGTTTTGGGGTAAACATTTACCCAACGATTGATGGGTAAAATGTTTACTATGTGTTGTGTACGACTCTACACAACCACTGTTATGTTCATTTTTACCCAACAAACGACCATGTTCCCTTTTTACCACCCTGAAGTGTAGTATTTTACCCAACATTGCTTAATTTTTTCTAAGAGTGTACGTGAAGAAAACGCTGATTTCCAGGAAAATTGCCAATCTCCCATACGTATCTCTCAGTGCGCCGATAATATTATACATACAAACGATGTGATTATTTCTTGCGCAGGTTCACACTCTGAGCTTCAGCATGCAACAGCGTCACGGTGTATCGCCAGATGGGGGCTGGGGTTGGATGGTCGTAGTTGGTGCTCACTTTATCCAGTTTCTGACTTCCGGTGAAGCCTGCGTGTTCGGGTTATTCCTGGTGGAGTGGCTTGAGGAGTTCGAGGAATCAGTATCGGCAACTAGCTGGGCTATAGGTCTATTACCTTTGCTCATCGGTGTCCTCGGTAAGTATACGAACGCATAGGCCTAAGGTCTTTACTCTAAAGTGAAAGGTGCCTTGCCGAAAATAAGACGAAAGGTTTTCCCTGTTGAACATGAATAATTGTCATGTAACAACATCGGAAAGAGAACTCGGCTCGTGTGCAAAAACATATACCAACGACTTCTAAGTCTTGCCCAACGAAGATTTCTTGAGCATTACCAGCATACCAACGACTTCTAAGTCTTGCCCAACGAAGATTTCTTGAGCATTACCAGCATATCTGGATCACTCTGTTCAGTCTCTAGTTGTACATACTGGTTCCCATTGACATAATTGCAATATAAAGCTTATCATTTATATACTAATCCATTCCAAAATATGTGATTAACCAACTTTGAAAATGAGCTGAAAAATGAGCTCAGCTGCAACATCGTCGAACCTTCTCAACGAACACTTACAAGTTTAACATCAATACAATATCGGAACGCTATGACGGGTGTCCTTTTTTCTGAGGGAAGGGGGGAAGGGGAGAGGCTTTGGTTTTCTTTACTTCTTAATCGTCCTAGTCAACGGCCCCATGACCCGATTTTTGCCGTCAAGGGGATGTACATTCACCTTATATTTTTCTTTTGTGTTCTCAGATTTTAAACATTGCCATAAATAAGTGTGTGGATATTAACACTTTCCACGCGGCACCGGCAGGCGGCTGCAGACGACATTCCAAAATTTCACAAAATGTTTAAAAAATGTCAAAATTATTGAATTTCATTAACATATTCAGAATCACCATGAGAAATGCATTGACATAAGTACAAACATGCCTAGTATTGGGTCAGTAATCCTTGAGATAGGCTTTGAAAATTGTGAAAGGTTTCTGAAAAATCTGTTTTGTGTATGGTAAAAATAATAGCCGCGTGGAAAGCGTTAAGGGCGTTATCATAGAGGGTATGGAATATAAAGTGTTACAATATGCTGACGACACAACCATTATTTTAGATGGCACAGAAAATTATCTTTTACCTACTTTAAAACTTCTGGAAAACTTCCATAGTATATCTGGTTTGACAATTAAAATGGATAAAACTAGTGCTGTTTGGATAGGGGCCACGCGTTTTGAACTCACCACCTAAAAACAGTCATGTCGTTGCGCTTTTCCGAATCGTGACCTGTTCAATTCATGATAACTCAGGAACGCAAAAAGATATTGTCATGGTTTTGGTCTTATTTGAAGGCTAAATAATCGCATTCCATAACCTGATGTGGTTGGGAACAGACGAGTAGGGGGGGGGGGGGGGGTGGGGGTGGAGGGGTACACATAAAGTCTATGGAGAAAAAAATGCGTGCCAGGCGGTACCTTTAATCCTCAGACAATTCACCTCCGTATGAGTTACAAACATGATTTTGGTCTCTTCTTAAAGATTATTTAATAGGCTTTATGTCTGTGTTTTAACAGACTTGTCAACCTTATGCAACAACTATTAATTATGGATAAGTCGCATGATCAACGGCTTTTTCCCTATTCGCTACCCAGTAAACGCAAATATTAACCCCAATTTATATAAATTACTCTAACGGGAAAAGTATTCAACATTTTTGGAAAGCTCTCAACATGGGCAATTCAATAATGCAGTTTAAATCAGTGTATGGCACAGTGAACCAAATATAAGTGTAAACTCAACTCTAAAAGAATATTTAAAATTGGAGCACATTCATTAGCCTGTATGCTATTTTACCAATAAAGTAACCCTTGACAATCATAGATGTGCTTGTTAGTAATTTCATGAGAAATTCATCAATGCAAAGTACATTATGTCAGGGGTAGGTATAAGAATTACATGGATCTCAAATAAATATAAGATTTAAAAAAAAAATCAAACATTGTGAATCGTAACATGTTACCACTAGGTCCTACCCTAATTTCAATAGCATAATTGGATTCCACATGGAATTTCCTTTAAGAAAATTTATACTTTTTATGGGGTAGGGCAAGTTGTTAGAGTGATATGCTAACTTGAAGTGCATATGGCGTAAATTGTTAAAAATCGGATACGCAACGCAAAGGGTGGTGAGTTCAAAACGCATGGCCCTGGAAAAAAGGGGGTGTGGCCATGCGTTTTAAGTTGGGCCGGTCTCGTGTGACGAACTTAAAATTGGTGAATATCGCGTGTATTTTCATTTGAATGGCGATAACTTTTCTATACTAGGCAATACCCCCACAAAAGTATACATTTTCTTGATTAAAATTGTCTTAGGAGTTCAAAAATGCACTTAAAATTAACATAGGATGAACCCCTAGAAGGTTATGAATTTGAAAAGTTCAACAATTTATGAAAAAAATCTGCTGAGAAAAAAAAATATGAAAATAATTCTGCAAACCCTACAAGGTTAATTATTGCAGATTTGAATTCCTGACAGTTAAAGCTTTCCAAGCATATATAACTTTCTATATCTAGGTAATGTTTACAGTATTTTGCACCGGGCTGGAAAAAATGTCATTTTGCGAAGAAAAAAATCTGACATACGAGGGGCAGTCAATAAATAATGAAAGTGATCATGGTATGGGATGCATGAGTGATTCTATTGAGGGGATAATGTGATAAATACAAAGTATGAACCTTTGTCTTTCAAACAATACACTTTTGGATTTTTAAATGTGAACTATGACGTCATAGCACTGTCTCAAAGTAAGTACACTTGGGACACTGCTAAATCAGTTATTTGGCGGGAAATTTGAATTGTTTTTATGAAACACGTGGTAAGAAGATTGCATAACATGACATCAGAAGCAGGTAAATCCCGATTTTTTTTCCGCATAAATATGATACTAAAGACAATAACCTTAATCCCTGTGTAATTTGGAATGTGTAGTATAAGAGGAAAAAGTAAGGAGAAGCAATTGAATAAAAGGTATACAAATATCAGTATTTCAAATAGCTAATTTTTATTAAAAATGCCCAGTCAGTGAATCACTAATATGGCGGAAAATCAAACAATTTAGGAAAAAGTCAAGCAATTAACCAGTTGGAAGATTCCTAGTTAACTAATTATCTGAACTTATTCGCATGAAACCTGCAGAAAAATGCGCATGCGCAGACGGCAGATAATTTTGAAACGGGCCCAAAATGGCTAAAATCATGAAATTTACCAGATAAAAGCGTACTGTGCCTTCAAATTCTAATCAGAAATAATGAAAAATGTTTAAATCAATGTGTAAACATATTGTGATAGTCAAAATGAAGATATACAGGAATGTATCAATCAAAGATGGCTGCCACAACCTCTCTTATTACTGTTATCTTTAGAGCTACTAGATATGTATTGTGTAAGTAATCGTCATATAATTTCAATGGTTTGAGGACATTTTATGAACAGCTCCTTTTGAAATCCCCACTATTATTGCTTTACATCCCACAACAATTTATTAAATTATAATCCCTCTATTGTTCTTTATCCTTTGTTGTTTTCTAAGGTATATTATAGTGGATTTTGCTAAATAAAAGCGTATTTGAGATGGTCCCTTCTTGTTCGTATTAAGGCATTCAGATCTAAAAAAGAGTGTCAAACAGAGATAAGTGTGTATTCTAACTATGTGCCAAGTGTTATCTGTTTTTATGCTTGCACTGCCGAGATATACGCAAATATATCAATCAACCCATATTCAACATATTACATATCCAGCCAAATAATTGGCAGATTTCAGTCAGTGTCTGAAACCTATTGTGTTTATGTTAAAGACGTTACATAACCAAAGGTATCTAACAATCCAAAAGTGTATTGTTTGAAAGACAAAGGTTCATACTTTGTATTGATCACATTATCCCCTCAATAGAATCACTCATGCATCCCATACCATGATCACTTTGCCTAACCGTATGTGCTGGTAAAAGACGCTGCGTCGGTACATATCCATCCAGTCATACACATGTAGTTCTTCAATGCATTGCGGGTCTGTAATTATTGATTAATTCTTTATTAATTAAGGTGATTACCCATTATTTAACATCTAAATTATTCAAATCAGTTTATTTACCAGAGTTTATGTACTTAGATGCAACAATTTCATTCCATAAACATGATTTAACTCAATTGCACTGAACTGTACTGTAGATGCCAATTTTGCTGCGCCAAACTCTCCTGCGCCGGACTCTCCTCCACCCCTGATGTTGGTTAATTAGCCATTAATTAACAAAAAATGACAAAATTTTAACACATGCTAATACTTTTATCTTCTTGCCCTGCATAAGAGCTTTATTTTGATACCAAATTTAGCTATGTAGGTGGTATCTTTATACAGGAAATTGAATAGACAATGTCATTTTTGATGTGCCGATGTCACAACTCCACCTTTTTGCAGGCCCAGTTCAAAACGCATGGCCGTGTATCCTTGGTGTAATTCATTATGAGTAAGACTGGTATTCCGTGCAGAATTGCATGAAGGATAAACCTAAAAAGGTGAAAAGGGGTAGTGATGAGGTTTTATGTAACAATCATAACTTTAAATACTTTGGGTTGGTGATAAAATATTCAGTTATCTTGGGGTGATATTGTGTACACATTTAGATAGTGAATGTAAATTATGTTACTACTATGCAAGCTATTACAAAACAAATTCACCACTGGTCCAAGAGGTTTCTGACAGTTCTAGGAAGAATAGTTGTGGTTAAATCTCTTTTGTTGCCAAAATAGAACCATCTAGTTCTCTCACTTCCAACCCCAGGTAAAGAAATTGTCAAGGAGATTAATTCCAATTTTGTAAACTTCGTATGGGGAGGTAAAGTAGATAGGATCAGTAGAAATCAAATGGCGCTTCCCGTTACAAAAGAGGGGTGCTAGCGTGATTCAACTTGAACCTTTTGAGAAGGCACTTAAGATTACTTTGATTCGTAGATTGATTAAGCATAACATTGATATTAAGGTGTTAATTTATTTAAAGTGAATACTCCTATTTGTAATTTTGATTACTCCTCTGGTACTTATTGGGATAGAGTTATCAAAGAAAGGAACAATTCCTTTTGGAAAAGTGTATTTTCAGCCTGGAAGGATTTCATCGTTTTGCTTAAACCCCCAAATATTGATGATGTTTTAAGTTTCAGTATTTGGCACAATAAAAAAATTAAGGTGGGTAATAGGTGCGTTTTGTATAAAGATTGGTATAGACACGTTATACTATATGTTAATCATATGTTATCATCAGAGGGCGAGTTCTTATCCACTGATGAGATTTATACAAAATATGATGTGAGAACAAATTTTCTTCACTGGTATTAAAAAGGCAATTGGGAAATCCTTTTTTTGTCTTTCCGGTCGCAAAAATTATTCTCTTGCACTCCCATTTCAAGACTTTCATGTCAAAACTGTTCTTATGGATCCAAAAGGGTGTAACATGTTTAACAATATTTCATTAACCCCCTGGGGTCTACCTGTCTATCTTACAGTGGTTCTGATTGGTTTATTACAAGATGTACTCATATGAATAGCCAATTCAAATGCAGCTTGTAAAATGTTTCCCTACCATCTTTATCAGGGATACAATTATTCTAACAATGTCTCTCATTGGTGCAATAAATGATGTATCCATCTTTCTGACCAATCGGCCGGTAGTTCTCAGGGGGTTAACAAGTAATAAGGTTCAATACAAGTGTATTTACAAATGAAACATGCTCTTGCCTCCACTTTTTCCGAAGTGGACTGGCATAAAGTGTGTTCATACAACTGGAAAAGTACTTCTGAAGTGAAACTCCTTTGGTTCCAATTTCGTCTTCTTAACAGAATCTTGGGAACAAATACTCTGATGGTTAAATTGGGCAAAACAAATGATCCCTTGTGCACTTTTTGTGGTGTTGCAGATGAGAGTGTATTTCATTTATTTTGGGATTGCAGCTTTACCCAGGAATTATGGAGGGATTTTCAAAACTGGGTTAAAATCAAATTGAATATCAATATTACACTGAGTAAAGAGCTTGTTCTGTTTGGAAATTATTTGTACAACGACTATGTGTTTAATAACATCATTCTGGTTCTAACATTTTGTGTTTACAAAGGTAAGGTTAAAAACGAGAAACCGTCATTTAGCTATGGTAAAATAGATATAGAGAATTTTCATTTGAAAGCAAAGTTTATGTACAATACTAATTGTAAGCAACATACTTTTGATATCAGATGGCGTAAATGGAAATTTTTATTTGAAGTCTAATGATTGTGTCGTTGTTGATAACACTGACTAATGATCATATCGTATGTAGATTATGAATTGTACATTGATTGGACTCTCAAAAAACAAAACAAAAACAACAAAAACCAATAGGCCTACAATGTTTCCGTTGTTGTATCGACTCGATGACATATCTACGTCGCCACTTGGCGAGGGCTTCATTTTGATTCTTGATCATTTTGTTTCCGTTCACATTACAGGTCCTATTTCAAATGTGCTGGCGACTCGATTCGGTCATCGACAGGTTTGTTGCATCGGGGCATTGTTAGCATCTTTAGGGGCATTAATATCAGCATTTGCTGAGAGTCTTACACATCTTTATCTATCGTTTGGCGTTCTCGTAGGTATGTACAACGCGACCCATGGATAACTTTCCTTTCAGCCCAAGTATCCCATGCTTTTAAAATGTCATATATATATGTTTGGAATTTCAACTATTGTAACCCAAAGACACCTGAGGAAAAGTTATAAAAGTGTTTGCAAACTTTCCGATTCAAATACACCATTCCTTGAAAAAAGACCTCTATGGTAGGGCTTCCATCTTATAGACGTTATTCATAATTGGCGATTTCATGTCTAAAGAGGGAGACATACTAGATAAACATACAATCTCGTACTTTTACTGCAATGTAATGAACTGTGAACTTCTACATTTTCCTAGATAGTGTTAGTTACCAACAACACACATTTCATTTCAAACTAGTGGAATAGATAGTTTATACGTTTAAGTTTATTTCACGAATGTAAAAAGGTCAAATATTGAACAGCTCAGAAGTATGATGTATTTTTTATGATTAAGTTTAAAGTTCACCACATTGAAAAATTACATCACTCTCGTCTCGGCTACATCGTTAGCCTCGTTTTCGGAGCACTAATTGCTATAAACATGCTCAGTTGGATAGCACGGCCCTCTCTTGACGTCAATGCGCCAATTATGAATAACGGCTCCAGAAAACGTTCAGGCTGAGCCATCATGTTTTAAGCTTGAATAATTTAATCGTACAAACTGTCAATTGTTATCTCGTTATAACTTGAATAAAGAAACATTGAATCTAACTCGCGCGAAGCGTGCAGAAATGTCTAGTTTTTTCATTAAAATGGTCTAGAAAACGTTCCTGAAACCTTTTTTCACTAAAATGGTCCAGAAAACGTTCCTGAAACCATGTTGTTAAGCTTGAATATATAATTAAACATTGAAACTAATTCGCGCAAAAAAATGGCTTCTTTTGAGGGGGGCATCGTCCCCACCGTGACAATTATGGGGGGGGGGGCGTTACCCTTTCTCCTTAATTTTCTTTTCCCTCCCCTCCTCTTCCTCTCCTTTCCTCCTCTCCCCTCCCTCTCCCCTGCCTCCCCTCTCACCCCTCTTTTTTCATCTTCTGGGGACCCAGGGGGCGTGAGCGAGCCCCCAAAGCCCCCCCCCCCCCCCCCCCCCCAATGGGCACGCGCCTGTTATTATAACGAAATTACTGATCATGTTCACAGAGTGTTTAATTGTTTAAATGCAGGTGTTGGCGTCGGGTTTATATACGCGCCGTCTGTTATGATAGTCGGTGTTTATTTCAAATCCAGATTCCCTCTAGCCAATGCCCTATCATTTTCTGGCGTTGGAATAGGGCAGATGGTGTTCCCTCCTCTCACTACAGCACTCATATCATATTACGGATGGAGAGGAACGCTGATCATCTTTGCAGCGCTAAACATGAACCTGTTGGCCTGTAGTTGTCTTTTCCGGCCTCTTCCAAAACTCCAAAATGATTATCTACCTCGCTATGCTCACGAAAGAGACGAACAATCTGCGAAACAGGGTCAAGGGGAGGAAGATATTGAATTGAAAGCAGGACAGAAGGCTGAACTTGATCAAAGATTGACTGATATTACAGAAAAAACTGGTGGTACGACAGACTCTCAATTGAGCACTTGCTGCTGGAGAACATCTACAGCAACTGGTATACCAGGACTGTGTCACACATCCCATTTTCCAGTGGCTCTGTGCACAGCATTTACAATTGGTATGGTGTACTACTGCGGTAGCGTGTATTTAGTACCGAGAGTTATTCAACTCGGCTACAAAAAAGACCAGTCGGCTTTCTTACTATCGTTGTTCGGAATTGGTAGCCTTCTTGGACGTTTTCTTCCAGGACTGGTGATAGACTTGAAACTGATATCGACACAAATGGTTTTTGTGTTATGTCTGGCTGCCACATCAGCCGAACTGTTATTGACACCCGTATCGAGTAATTTTGTATTGCTCGGGTTTTTTTCATTCACCTTTGGGTTTACAATTGGCGCGCTGGGATCAATGGCCATCGTTATATCCCGGGAGGTGTCTCCAACTCGATTTTTGGCGCCCGTTCTGGGGTTCACTGTACTTACATTGTTTGCCGGCAATGGATTTGGGACACTACTAGGTGGTAAGTTTTATATAAGATTCGCACACTTTTCACTTTTCAAAATATTTAAGTTCATTATGTCATGAAGTCAGAGCAAGATGTCACAGGTGTAAATGCCGAAAGTTGATGATATGTCCATTTTGCGCACTTTAGACCATGTTGGGAAACATTGTGGTAGCTTCCGACTACTTCACACAATTTAGGAATACAATGCGCCTTTTTAAGTTATTCACGACAACCTTTCAGAAACCTTTTTTTCTCGGCTCACGGGGATCATTTTTCGATATCGTAAGGTAATTTTGAATTGTTGGTGGGAAACGTGCATCCTCGGAAACGGTGGTTATTTTTGTCATTATGGGCAACTTAATAAATGCACCATCAACTTAAAAAGCATCATAGCTCTGTGACATAAAACCTATTTTTATATAATATTATTGATGACAAGCATCAGGGGACGGGGTAACTTGTATATTTCATAAATGGCTACAACGTCTCCAAAATCGAGCCGCCAAACTCATTTACATGTATAATGCTAAAAGACGTGATCATGCAACTCCTCTTCTTCTCCACCAGTTACATTGGCTGCCTGTTAAAACGCGCATTGAGTTCAAGATCCTGACTATTGTATATAAATGTTTCATTGATGGCGTGCCTTAATTGTTATCGTAAGGACCTTACTAGTACTTATGTACCTAATAGAAGTGGTCTCTGTTCTGCCTCTGACACTCGGATTCTCACTGTACCTAAAACTCGTCTCACTACCGCCAAGAAAGGATTTTATGCCTCCGGCCCATTTTTGTGGAATAATTTACCGCGTCACATCAGGCATGCCTCATCACTGACTCAATTTAAGAAGATGTTAAAAACTCACTTATTTCACCATCATAGTGCGAATGATTTTTAATAATAATAATAAGGTGTTTAATTTTTAATTTTGTTTTAATTTTGTTAAGCGCTTTGGTACCATTGTATAATGTGTAAGAGCGCTATATAAATGTTATGTTATGTTATATAAATGATTAAAGCGCGTTTAAATATTTATATTGCTATGAAAATATCACCCATGTAACTGCTTACATATAACATATAATCAATGTTTAAAAATATTTAAAGAAAAAAATCAATTACCACTTACTAAAAACTTTACTTGGCGTGGACCAGTTACCCCATCATTGGGACAAATGGTCCAATATGTTCCAACGGTTGGAATACACTGAAAACAGCGAATGAAAACACGGAAACCAGGTAGTATTTTCTTTACAAACACATTTACTTATTATTTAACGTGTAAAAAGATACATGTCTCACGAAAACCATGTTTTATACAGTTTTCGTGGTTAACGTGTAAATAGCGGTAATGCTAATGGTGTATAAAGCAAGCGAAGTTTTCAACTGCACATGTTTTAGATAAAACGGTATGAACCTAGTTTGGTTACAGGGTTGTGATGTTCAGATACCCCATGTGGCCATACATTTGTCTATACCCATATCTTTAATGATTTTAATTACTTCATATACTCATCATTTAGTACTTATGATAAACTATCTTGATAATTAGCAAGCTTTTCATGTCACAGGGGAAGTAAGTCAATATGACAATGATGACCCAATGGTTAATATACACAAAAAGCAGTGAATAAAATGCATAAATCATGGCATTTCATTATTGCAAATATCTTTACAGACACCATTCAAAATATAATAAAAGATATAATTCTTAATAACTAGGTTTAAAACCATTCTGAAGCAATTTCATGTCATATTGTAATCATTCAATAGCAGAAATTGTGGTATTAGGCCCAAAATGCACCCAAAATGTCTATGAACCAGTAAGAATGTAAATCGTTTCATATTCTATTCATATTTCAACACCGAGTCATATTTCTTCAAAATGAATTTTATAATTTTGAAAAAGTTTTTGAAAGTGGACCATTTGGCCCATACCCCTTTGGACCACTTGCCCCAACAAATGACTCAGCATTGTCGAGATGAATAACATATTCAAGCACCCCTGTGACATAATGAATTTTACGTCAAAATGTTTCAAAACCTACCACCATTTGTCATAATAATCAATAACTCCAAAACCTTTCAGAAAAAAGCAAAACTGAATTTTTGACACACAGTTTTCTGTAGCCAGCGAGCATCTTTGAATTCACAATTATTACGGCATTCGCGTCCTTACAAGTATAGACGAGAGTCTTTAGTTAAAGTTCGTTATTTGCAAATTCATGAACTAATAACTCTACCAAATCAATACCCGTGATAATGATTTAATTTGTAGCATTCTTTAAAATGATAACATTGACCACAACTCCAAACCACCAATGTCCCAATTTAGGAACATGCGCCATTTTCCGGTCGTTACAACCACAACCTAATCATATTTCGGAAAGTCCCTGAGCAATCCCACAACATAGCACCGATCAAATGCAATATGCTCTTAGTATCTTAAGATAGCTGTACTGCATGTATTTATTTCAGTTACATATCTATCAATCATATAAAGTACATCAAACATGATCTAAACTCATCTTCATAAATCGCCCATAATATCTGTGAATTTTCAATCAGTCACTGAATGAGGTGGCTTCAAAGATCTGGAGGATATCACATGTGGAAATACCATAAAGCTGCAAATGTTTTGGTATGTAGAAAGTAAGGATATGTGTCAAGTGTTCAAAAGAAAGCAGTATGTGCCCATACAATTACAAAAAAACTTATATTTTTGACCAGTTGCCCCATGAACCAGTTGTCCCATATTCCCCTAGGTCTTCATTTTTTCCACGAGGCTATAAGTTTTATAATTATAAAACTTTGTTCATAACCTTTCCCAACTGTCAAAGATTTATATTAAGAACTATTGAACCAAACATGTGTGTACTTAATATTGCAATACATTTCTCACGTTGATTCCAAATATGGTGATGAAATCCAATAATGTTTACATTTTTGAAACATTTTGTGAAATTTTGCAACTGTCGTCTGCAGACATCTGCGGCTCTGCCGTGTGAAAAGTTCAATGATATGATATTTTTATAATCTGTGCAGTCTCTACGTTATTTCCATTGGTAAAGGGGCAGTCCTTTGGAGGTTCTATTAGAACCAAATTTATATATAGAACCTACGTGTTCAGTGGAAGCGGCAATCCATCTGAACGGCTCTTTTCAGAGCCACCAATTCTTTCACAAGTAGGAAAGGGCAACCTACGTGTTCAGTGGAAGCGGCAATCCATCTGAACGGCTCTTTTCAGAGCCACCAATTCTTTCACAAGTAAGAAAGGGCACCTACTCTCAAATCATCGGGCAAGGGGCAGCCCAAATGATGATAACAAGAGAAGTGGCAATCTCTATGTTTTGTTCAATATTATAATAATTTGGTCCTGAAGAAGTCAGAGCTAATCCTGACGAAAGCTTGACAGATTAAAACTCGTCCGACGGCGAACCCGTTAAACTTTTAACTTATACTGTGCTTTCAGGTTGGATATTTGACGCCACTGGCAACTATGGACACTTGTACTACACTATCGGGGGAGCAATGAGCTTGTCTACACTTATATTTCTGCCTACGCTACGTTGGTTAAACAAACATAAGGCTCGAACCACAACGGGGTGAAGAGATATACAGTGGGGAACTATCTGCTATTATAGTGCCTAGGGATAATTGAAAGATGATAATATCCCAAGCCTCGAATATGGAATCTGCTTATACAATATACTTATTACACAGCTTTATTCAGATGGGGATTACAAAAGCATCCATCCACCTACCCTCCAGATTTCACACCACTAAAATGATTGTAGTCCTTGCGACATTCGGCTTTTCTCTCAATCTGACCATCCTGTAGATCATAAGTAATCAGGAAAGGTACTCATTGCCCTCAAATGATTAACGTTGGAATATAATCCTGATTGTAGGACAAGTACATATTACCACAGTGCAAAAAGAGTTGTTTTCAGTACGTATTTGTGTGATTTTGACTGCAAATGTTCTGCCAACACTGCTCAATTTGTTGATGATATTATGAGAGGGATACGCCAGCTGTCCAAAATCGGGGCTTATTTTTCTGAACTTTCAGGGTTACCCTATATAAATGTTGTACTTTAAAGGGGGGGGGGGGGGGGGGGGTAGTCTAGGTTGATTTGCACCAATTTTGGAAACAGATTTTCTCAATGTTACCGTGGGCTTACCCCATAGAGTCATATATAAAATTGAAGCTTAGGTAACAGCGTTTTAAGAAGTACGCGTTATTTTGATATGGTTGCTATGCATGGTAAGGCCTCTGATTGGCTAAACACGGGAACAAAGGTAACTAGAAACTAAATATTGCATGTTCACCATACTTTGGTAGATGATATATGGGAACAATGCGCACGAACCAATGAAGCCGGATTTTTATACGGTTGCCATGGTAACCAGGAACCGACCAATCAGGTAATTTGACGTTATAATTCAAATTTGGAAAGATAAATTGAATATCCGGCTTCATTGGTTCATTCCTCTATTAAAGCTTATTATCCATTCCAAATATTACCCTGATACGAGGTTTCGTTTTTGAGTTACGTTTGTTCCCATATTGCAAGCTTGCGTGTTTTATAGTTTTGAGATATCGTGCAAAACGTATGAAAAATATTAAAATTGGCGAGAGAAAACAAAGTTGACATTTTGGACAAAAATAGTTGTTCAATTATGGAAGATCATGAATTTAGACACATTTTGAGCCATTTGAGTGAAAATAGCAATTATATTAGCATTTTTATTAATTTTTTAAAGATAAATGGCTTAAATATAGCCGGGTGAGAAAAAATAAAGAAATACATAAGAAATGACGTTGACTTTGAAATTTTGATGATTTATGATGTGCAATTAATTATTTTAATATTTTAATAAATAAATTTGATCAAATGTTACAATTATTTGATAAAAAAATAAATTAAAAACGCCTAAAATCGCAGGGTGAGCGTTTTCTACATACAAATGTATACAAAACACAACCGATATTTTGAGACACCCGAAACTCAATTGACCATAACGTCAGAACCGAAAATCCAATTTACCTCAAACAAAAAGCATTTTAAAGCAGAGACTTAGCAGTTTTCTACTGTGCTAATATCTTATTTTTGTCCGAAGCACTGACTTTTAATATCTAACCAACCTAGACCCCCCTTAATGGTCACAATATCATGAAAATGTAAAGTTGAAAAATCCAGTCGATTTATAAGCGAGAAAATCGACGTTTTGTAACACCCCTTTAACATGTAAAAGTATAGGGGCCTATTTAGTGGTGTGGTATCTTCAACTCCCCCATCCAGCGTGTCACATTTGAAAACATCAATATTACTTTTGGGGTACTTCAATTTTATAAGTTTGAAGTTTAACTCGTCTATCATGTATAGCAAACTTTCGGCTCGACTTTTGTCAAATGATACCTAAACGTGTTGTAAACATCAAATTTTGTAGAAGTAGTCAACCCTGCAAAACTCACTGAGATACTTTGTATCAAATTTAAGAGTATTAGAGTATATGGATCTGATTTGCCTGGTTAATCAACACGCCATCCCTTCAGACTCATGATTTGTAATACAGTCATCAAAAAAAGTAACTATACAGGTAATAAATGTACTTTTAACTCTAAAAATATATATCCTACCTAGAAATATTAAATCATAAAGTTGTTGAAAAATTTATCTTCTTTAATATGAGATATTGCACGCTTGGATCGGTTGAATATTGAAGAAGTGACAATCCAAAATGTAAGGTAAAGTCACAATTTCAAATTCACATTTTACATTTCAACACGGGGGAGAGAATGACAGGTAGCGTATGTGTGGAGTATTGATCCATCGGAACAATGCGGCCGACTGTCCAACAAGCGCATGCATCCCTGTTGCACTACCGGTAATCGATAAGGTAGGCCCTACCCGTAGATTGGTCCTACCCGTAGATTGCTCCTTCGTAAAGAGTAGGGGATCATCCCGGTCTGTGTCTGTACACACACATATAATATGTATTCATATACATACCTCCACTAGGCGTGGCGCACCAATGGAGTAAACAAATAGCCAAGAAAGAATAATGGAGGCAACTAAGCTGCTTCCATTGTTCCGTCCAAGGACGACCGATGATGATGATGATGATGTAGAAAATAAAAATGTGAAAATGAAAATCGGACTTTTCCTTACATTTTTGAGTGTCACTTCATCAATAATCACCCGATCCTAGCGTTTAATATCTCATATTAAAGAAGACAAATTTCTCAACAACTTTATTATTTAATATTTTTAGGAAGGGTATATAGTTTAAGAGATAGAAGCCCATTTATTACCTGTATAGTTACTTTTTTTGATGACTGTACAGCATTTGTTTGATCTTTGAATCCCCAGATGTTGGTGAATATGTGTTGGACAGTGTTGGGGCATACAACATTGATCTTCTAAACACGTATTAATAGAATGACTGTGAAAAACACTCTATGATAAAAACATTTTCTTCAAAGAAGAAGCCAGATGTCTAGGGTCTAGGAGTTGTCGACCATACAAATTGGATCAAAGTTGAAAATATATTAAAGGGTATTATAGGTCTGTTTTCACTGGTTAATAACTAGAAATAAAAATGAACACGCCCATACCCTGAAACTCAGTCGTCGGTGGTATTACACATTGACATGGTCGGTGGTATTACATAGTGACGTATGATCGGTGGTATGACTTATACTCCCTGTCATAGTCCCTTGGGCATAATTCGCGTTATTTTACGCGAGCTTATTCTGTTGTTTGCGGGGCGCGGCGTCAATATTCTTCACAGGCGCGAACAATGTCACGCGCCGTTAATCAAGGCGTGTGACGATTTCACGATTGACCAATTAGGATGCGGGATTATATGTTTAAAGGAACCGGTACGCACTTCCGTATTTACGCACGCTCGCACATGCGTATTGCAATGCGCACCTACGCACATACGTACGCAACTCGATCGTACGCATGATTTGATGGAATTATGTCCAAGGCATTATGACAGAGAGTATAGCGGCGCATGATTGGTTGTATAACATAGTGACATATGGTAGGTGGTTTTACATATTGACTTATGGTCGGTAGTATTACACATTGACGTATGGTCAGTGGTATTACATAGTAACGTATGGTCGGTGGTATTACATAGTGACGTATGGTCGGTTGTATGACATAGTGACGTATGGTCTGTGGTATTACATAGTGACGTAGGGTCTGTGGTATTATATAGTGACGTATGGTCGGTGGTATTACATAGTCACGTATTGTCGGTGCTATTACACAGTGACGTATGGTCGGTGGTATTACGTAGTCACGTATAATTGTCGGTGCTATTACACAGTGACGTATGATCGGTGGTATTACATAGTGACGTATGGTCGGTGGTATTATAATATTGTGAAGTACGGTCGTTTTGTGATATCATTTTTGAAATAATTGTGATGCGATTTGTAAAAAACCCGTCGGATGTCGCAAAATGTGAACTAGGGATTATGGGTAAAATTAGAATTTAAAATAAACAACACATTTTTTTAAAAATTTAAATATTTTTTTAAAGAAAATTATCATGATATTTCACCTTCAAAAACTTACTTAAGACACTTTTATTATTAACCTTATAATGTTATTCTATTGAATTATGTATCTTTTTTGGGCTGTTTTCATGATTTCTTGTTTTGTAGCTTTTTATGATCGAAACAGTTCTGTAATCAGCATAGTTCTCGTTTCAAAGCCAAAAAAATGAATAATTAATTGGGAATAACAAACCTGATCTGATGTACCAAAAAGCTAATGAAAATATGTTTTAACATAGTGACGTACGAACTATACGTCACTATGTAATACCATCGACGGTCATGATTTTTTCAATCTATGAATCATGACACGCTATAATACCCAGATGTTGATAAATATGTGTCGGGGCGTACAACATTGATCTTCTAAACACGTACTTAAAATTAGGAAAGCGAATGTAATTGTTCCACTACCCGCGCACTCAATAAGCTGGCGAGATAGGATTACCATATTAATTAGTATTAAAACCCAACGTTAACATGGTTAAGTTTCATTCAAATTTCATACAAGATTGCCAAGTGCTCTTCTCCAGTAAAATTCAGGCTCAATAGTTTGAATCAGAGCTTGAAATAACCAGTATCGCCACTAGCGGGGAGCAAATTTACCATCGCTAACCTCATTCTTATACATTTATGTGAATTCCATGGGATATTTCTCTCACAATAAAATAAAACTAGATTGTTGAGTTTCGCTTGGCTTGGCAGTCCACGTTACTACCGCGATCTATAGTTCATTTTCAGCTGGCACCAGCTCCTGACACCTAATGCCCGTTCGTGTTTGGCTCTATTACTGCGTTAAATATCATCAGACAAACTAGACGAAAACTTAGAGAACCACCCAAAACGGTGACGGTCGTGAATATACAATGAATTATTTATCACGTTAACGCATGTGCAGAAAAAAATATTCTTTTATTTCGAGTATCCCCTCTTCTCTCCAGAGGGCAGCATTGAACTCGTTTCTTACTTATGTCCTATACAGAATCGTATAATACCTATTCTACGTACATCACAACATTGACCATAGAGATGAGTTCGCGTCAGATCTGTTTTCTCCTCACGCCGATGCCTCCTATGACTATGAATTTGTCCACATATGATGGGCTCCTCACATGCATAATATACTTTCATTTTTAGAAACGGGCACCAAACATTTCGTTTATAATATCACGTCGTTCTACACAAGCCGTATTTGTCTTTGGTCATTTTAGGTTCACAAAATGGACGCCGGTATTTTACACGGTACACTGGCGACGTGACCAGGGTAAATTGTAGCAACAAACCCCGCACTAATTTTATTTTACTCCTTGTGTAATCCGTTATCACTGGTATTCCAAGCTGGTATGCCTATGTCAGTATGTGCATTGTTTGGGAATTTAATTTTTTGCTTTTTTTGATATTATATCACATTTTGAGTTACGTATAATGTTTTTTTATCGAACTGGTCAATCTGCGACACATTTGACGGAATAAATTACGTTCGCTTTGAAACCGCAAAGAAAAAACTCTTTTTCACAGCGTGCTAGGCTCACAAGGCTGAATATCCTAATATGTGCCCCCGATTTGCTTTTTGGAATATTATTTCACATTTTGAGTTACGTATAATGTTTTTTTTTATCGAACTGGTCAATCTGCGACACATTTGACGGAATAAATTACGTTCGCGTTGAAACCGCAAAGAAAAAAATCTTTTTCACAGCGTCTAGGCTCAAAAGGCTGAATATCCTAATATGTGCCCCCCGATTTGCTTTTTGGGATATTATTTCACATTTTGAGTTACGTATAATGTTTTTTATCGAACTGGTCAATCTGCGACACATTTGACGGAATAAATTACGTTCAAACCACAACGAAAAAACTCTTTTTCACAGCGTGCTAGGCTCAAAAGGCTGAATATCCTAATATGTGCCCCCAGGTTTGCTTTTTGGGGTATTATTTCACATTTTGAGTTACGTATTATGTTTTTTTATCGAACTGGTCAATCTGCGACACATTTGACGGAATAAATTACGTTCGCGTTGAAACCGCAAAGAAAAAACTGTTTTTCACAGCGTCTAGGCTCAAAAGGCTGAATATCCTAATAATTATGTGCCCTCCGATTTGCTTTTTTGGATATTATTTCACATTTTGAGTTACGTGTAATGTTTTTTTATCGAACTGGTCAATCTGCGACACATTTGACGGAATAAATTACGTTCGCGTTGAAACCGCAACGAAAAAACTCCTTTTCACAGCGTGCTAGGCTCAAAAGGCTGAATATCCTAAAATGTGCCTCCCGATTTGCTTTTTGGGATATTATTTCACATTTTGAGTTACGTATGTTTTTTCATCGAACTGGTCAATCTGCGACACATTTGACAGAATAAATTACGTTCGCGTTGAAACCACAACAAAAACACTCTTTTTCACAGCGTGCTAGGCTCAAAAGACTGATTATCCTAATATGTACCCCCGATTTGCTTTATTTGATATTATATCACATTTTGAGTTACGTATAGTTTTTTTTTTATTGAATTGGTCAATCCGCGACACATTTGATGGAATGAATGACGTTCGCGTTGAAACCGCAACGAAAAAACTCTTTTTCACAGCGTCCTAGGCTCAAAAGGCTGAATATCCTAAATGTGCCCCCCGATTTGCTTTTTGGAATATTATTTCACATTTTGAGTTACGTATATATTTTTTTCATCGAACTGGTCAATCTGCGACACATTTGACGGAATAAATGACGTTCACCTTGAAACCGCAACAAAAAACACTCAATCTGAAAGCGCATCTTAATGTTTAAATAAATATGATAACAATGATGGATTTTAGCAAGTTTTTAAACCTAAACAATTAATTAGAACGATTTAATAGTAAAATTGGGCTTGTATGAATGGCCACCGTAACACATAAATAGCTAAACACTGAATAAATGAACAAAGAACATAATAAAATGGATCTAGCAGTGATAAAATGTTTTTAAAAGTCCCCCCGTCCTAACTGATTCATATCCCTTTTATCTATAATCCTTGGTTACGCAGCGGCACGGGAAGCTTTACCGATATATCGATTAGGAATTTACAGACATATCTGCTGCCCTCTGTTGTTGTAGATTAGTTATAAAATCGGACAATTTACACGCGATCAAACAGCCGTGACCAAGGACAACTAAATTATATATATTTTGGGACTTCCGGGTGTATTGATATTAGGCGATTTATTTAAGCTATCAAAATATTCCTTGATGTATAAGTAAGTGTTACGTACGAAATCATTCTCTTTACTGCACACATTACGGGGAAATCTGGAAATGAAAGTTGCAAACATTTTCATTTTTGTTGAATCTGTATCGATCTGCAATGTTGCAGGGGAATGGCATTTGGCTCTCTTCTCCTATATAATAGAGGTTTGACTGATATTCATTACATCCATACCTTTAAACTACAATTTTGATATGTCAATTTTCTAATATAGTGGAACCCAATAGTTAGCTTTAGATAATTGACATCAGAGCAAGCGACCATTGATGTTTGCTGCGGTTCGATTCCTATTGTTCAGCTGCTAGTACGTGGGGGCTGCATTTGATGTCCGTTATATTCAGACGACGCTGGCCATGCGTCTCGAACGACCCAATATGGCAACGGAGTGCACCATTTTGAAATATTTTTAACAGTCATCGCCCGGTTAACGATGAAAATAATTTTAAAAATAGCATTTGATGCATTTTGATGAATTATGATGAATTTTTCAAAATGATAAGATTAACATTCGCGATTACGTGTTATTCCAATACGAATTCAAAATTTAGGTTTCACGTGGCCATCGTCGTCTGCGTTATATTCTTGCGGTAGCACTTGTGGCGTGTCTTTGTGTCGTTATTGAATTGAGTTGCCACCTCGAGTTGGATTCCCATGCATCATGAATATTTTGGAGGAAACAGACGCGAGTTCGTTTTAGGAATATTTACTCCGGTATGCAGCTATTCGCTCGTAAATCCAGAGTCATTCGTCTTGATAACATATTCAACTATGTGTGCCGAAGTGTGGCATGAAGGGACTAGACGCCTAAATTGTACGCCAGCTAGTAACGGACGAGATCGGACTGTCATTTTGTCTGAATAATTTTAGAAGCCTGATCAAGGCTACTTGTCGGATATGGCCAATTCAAATTCTGAGCATACTGTTTCAAGTTTGAAAAAGTGAAATTAATTATTTAATTATACCTTTTATTGCCTTTATTTCAAAACAAGTGGTCGCAACTAGGTTTGCACGACCAGCGGTTTTTTTCCTGGTCGACCAGTCACCACCAAATGGTCGCGACTAGTCGCCGTCCGACTGACCATTAGTGGTTAAATTCTAACGAAATATCGATGCTGAATTCGTTTAAAAAAAATATAAATAAAGGAAGTATGCCCCAGTGGAAACACGCTCTAAGTGTTGAATCATCATCGTGAAGTTTTAACGCTAAGTTTACCGCTATCTTTTTAATCCCCTACCCCCGTTTCTACTCGCGAAAAGTTACCTCTAAGTTTATCGATCCTAATCGATAGGCCACGGCATTTGACCTTTTGTTATACCAAACAGTGCCGCCCTACCTGAAAAGACTGCCTTACAATGCGTAGAATCCAGCGGGTACGTGTATACGTCCGGGTCACAGAACTTAACGTTAAGATTTAACGGGTGGCTGTTTCTACTGGGAATGTTACCGTTAATTTCCGTTAACACACCTGGTTTGTGAAGGTTTGTGCGGTTACAAAACTTAGCGTTAATTACCGTTATCTGGCTGTTTCTACTGGGCAACTTAAAGAAGGTTTCCGGCAAGCACAACATTGTCCATTATATGTTAGAAAAGTAATTATCGAGCCTTAATCGCGTAATAATATTGAACAAAACATTATACTTATCATAAAAAACAAATATATAAAAATTTCTCAACATGCCATTTTTATAAATTCGCGGGGATTTAAAGCCGATTTCAATGACGTCACGGTTATTGGTGCTCAAATTTGCGCAAGTGCATCGTACAACTATGACTTTATTGAAATTGGGGCTTTAAATGACCGCGAATTTTTAAAATGTTTTGTTCGATATAACTACACGATGTAGGTTTGCAATGTTGTGCTTGTCGGACACCTCCTTTAAAGGTAATTACCGTTAAGTTCCCCACGCACTATAATCAATTCAAAATTTGTGCATACACATTTGTCTTTTATACATTGCAATGCGAAATAAATGCTCATAACCTTACGAGACATTGCAATTGGAAATGTATATTTGTTAAATGTATTATAAACATATGGTAACAAGTATAGCTCCTCGAATAACACAATACGATAATATTGACCTGTTTTGACAAATTAAATATGATAAAATGTCATTAATTAATAATATTAAATATTCTGATTACATCCGGGTAATTAAATTGCTCGCAAACTTTACCTAAATTAACAAAACACTTAATCAAATTTGCCATATGAGTCCCCCAGACTGCCCCTTCCTCATATAATGCATTAAAGACAATCAATTTCTATAAGCAAAAAGTATGTGGTTTTCTTATGGACCGCTATGAGCAGGGACAAACACATCATGATATATATTATCGTTATATCATTTTAATGTGTTCAAAACTCTCGCCAACGGACACACTACTAATTCCATGCTATACAAAAGTGGCCATATCACGTTACGCTAAGCTAGGATAATGCTCTCTAATAGGATTTAAATAACAACCAATGTTATAGCTCAGCAATGTGATCATGGTGATTGGAGCTTTAATCATAAATCATTGTTATTCCTTCTGTATCTACTATTTACATGATCTGAATAACAGGCTTGATTATGCATTATGGGATATAACAAGTTTTTGTCAGTTTGACATAGTGCATTGTTTGCCAACTAAAGTGCTAAACAAAAGAAAGTCATACACTTTTTTATGTCCTATAGAGTGTCTTCCGATTATTTTATGTTCAAACAGGCTAGATAGACATTTAGATGAATCTTTGCGGAACAAGTTGGTACCAAACATGCCACAAAACAACAAAGATAAACCTTTATTAACACCATTTAATACAAATCCGTGACGTTTCCAAATTCGCATTTTCAAACGAATTTGGAAACGGCACGGATTTTTATTAAATGGTGCTAATCATGGCTTATCTTTGTTGCTTGGTGGCAAGTTTGGTACCAGATTGTGCCTAATCAATAAATAATCGGAAGTTACTCTATGGGACATAAACAAAGTGTATGACTTTCTTTTGTTGAGTACTTTATGATGTCTCCTCTTTTCGAAACGGTAGATCTTGTATTTCAACCGATCAACGAGATATCTCGAAATGACGTCACTTAAAGTAGGCATTGATTTGACGTTTCAATACGATTTATTCCGTTAAAATAAACTACATCTCGTTAATCGGTTGAAATACAAGCTCTACCTTTCGAGACCGGTGTGAGAAATTTGACGGTCCCTATATTAAAACTGAGACTCCAAGCTCCCACAGACTCACATGGGCCTAGTAGTCTGATCAGTTCCAATTGGTGAAGCTTTCTTACAGTAGCGAATGAATACAGAAGAACATGAACGCGTATGGAGGCAACAAACATGCAACAAGCGCACTCTGCATCATGCGTGACGCGTTCGGGATGCAAATAAAGCGCGCTTGTGGCCATAATCACGTGCATACGCTTGGATTACTTTTGCGCGTGGAACGATAAAAAAAAAATTCTCGCCAATTTGGAACTGATTAATACTGCATATTATGTGATCTTTTCCAGGGAACGCCCTCAATCCTCGAGAAAAAATGAAGCAGATTTTCTTGCAGATTTACATTTCTGATCGTAAATCGTACGTACATTCCAAGTTACAGGGCGATACGATCCTTAATTACTTCAAAATCATGATTTTAGAGTGAAAATAAGCTGTCGGAGTCTGCGCTGACAACTTATTTTTACTCTAAATTTACTCTAAAACCATGATTTTGAGGTAATTAGGAATCGTAACGCTCTGTAACTTGGAATATATTCATGATTTATGATCAGAAATGTAAATCCGCAATAAAATCTGCTTCCATTATTTTTCGAGGATTGAGAGCGTCCCCTAGAAAAGATCACATACCTTTAAACTATAGTAGCAACATTATAGACGATGCCTACATTACCTAACACGTACGTACGAATTTGTACAGTAATTAATCGTGTATTGCCTCCGAATTCCGTAGAAAGAGGCCGTATAAATATCCTTTCAGACAAATTAAATTTAGTGTCGAGTTTAAACATACATTGTGCTATATAAATTAGTAACTCTTTGTGTCGTCGGCTTATATTCGCTTCCCTAATTTTATATTATTCATATTCTAGCCGAGTTAAATTTCAAACTTTCAAAATTGAAATACCCCAAAAGTAACTTGATGTTGTCAAATGTGACACGCTGTATGGGTGTGTTGAAGGGTAGGTGAAGGAGTCCAGTTTCAAAAGTGACAATCATCCCTATAGAAGCATTTTTGTACACGCGTGTAAAGATCATTCTCTATAGGGATGATTGTTACTTTTAAAACTGGACCTACGACCATTAAAATGACAATAACTCCGCTCCGCAACATCGCATTTCAATAATCGAGGTGTCAACATACGCAGAACAAAATTATGCACTGGGTTATTTGCTTTGATTAATCCATCCATCCCCTTTCGGGCCGTTAATTATTGGCTTATTTTAAGTGTCTCGATACTCTTTGTGAGGAGTTTACATTATATAAGCTGATTCCATATTCGAGGCTTGGAATAGTATCATCTTCTTTGAGATATTTCACCACGGTATATCTCTTCACTCCGTTGTAGTACGAGCCTTATGAGTGTTTAACCAACGTAGCGTAGGTATAAACATAAGTGTAGCCAAGCTCAATGCTCCCCCAATAGTGTAGAACACGTGTCCATAGTTACCAGTGGCGTCAAATATCCAACCTGAAAACACGGATTACAAAAACATCATGATCATTGAATTGTTGATTTGATGTCGTAATTGCCGCATTTCTGCCGCTGATGGCGTAAATAGGCCTATGTGATTATTTACATCTCGTATTGTGATGACCTACTCGGTGAAAGGTCACGAGCTGTAAATAATCCCATCACTAAATATGGTTATACATAACTCGGAATCTATCACGGACTTACTGACCCCTTTTAGTTAATACCGGTTCGTGAAAGGTGACGAGCTGTAAATAATTCCATCAAAACTAAGCCATAGGGGACAGGCGGAGCAAGTCCAGGGCGCACCACACGAAATATCTTTCTCATTGAAATATGTGTAAAACTGCCATACTTCAAGACACCTTTTCTACCCTCCAGTTACTTGTCACCTATGACCATTTTCAGTAACATCTCAACTTTAATTTAAGTCTTGTTTTATGAGGGGTTATTATCACGGGCTTACTGGAGCTGCTTACTAACCCCCCTTTTATTTAATACCGGTCCGTGAAAGGTGACGAGCTGTAAATAATTCCATCACTAAACTAAGCCATCGGTGACAGGCGGAGGAAGTCCATCAGGGAGCACCACACCAAATATCTTTCTCATTGAAATACGTGTAAAAGTGCCATATTTCTAGACACCTTTTCTACCCTCCGGTTAAATTTATTGCATACTTGTCACCTATGACCATTTTCAGCAACATCTCAACTTTAATTTAAGCCTTGTTTCATGGGGGGGGGGGGGGGGGGGGGGGTTATCAACCTACATTTTCCGCTACGGACCTGCACACAGTGCTTTCACTTGTTCACGTTTTCTGGCACACCTGTTCACCATTTAGGCAAGTGCTTACGCCCTGGGCACTATTTAGGTTGATAAATTAAAAATGTCGTATTTTATCATTGTGGGTGCAACGGATAGGTCCCATTCGTTCATTTAAATACAAACATACCATCCCCGAAGAAACAAATTGCCCGAAAACCTCACATTTACAAGCCTAGTCTTCGTTCTTTTCCGGAACTACTACAGGGTTACACAAATTGCGCATTGATTTGGTGCAGTGCTCCCTCCATCACGGACATGTCACGGGCTGTAAATAATCCCATCACCAAATATGGTTATTCATAACTCGTAATTAACCTCAACCTCACAAACCAACTAAACCCTTTATTTAATACCGTACCGGTAATGATCTTTCCAGTAAAAGGTTTCACATAACTGAACTAAGCCATCGGTGACAGGAAAGGACTCGCGATTTATGAACAATGTATATAGTATGTTGTGTTATCAGAATGGTAGAGAAAATGTTGTTAAGACAAATTGGAAACAAAAACACAAACAGCAGCCGCTGGCAACTATGAATCTCTAAGACATGATCCCTTGTCATCAAGAATATCATAAGATATAGGTTTATATTTCACAGAGCTTTGATGCCTTTAACATGTTTAAGTTGATGGTGCATTTAAGTTGGCAAGAATGATAGAAATAACAACGTTGCCGAGAATGCACGTTTCCCACCAACAATTTAAAGTTAAGCACACAGAAGAAAATGGTTTCTGAAAGTTTTGCGTGAGTAGCTAAAAAGGCATTGTATGCCTAAATTGTGTGACGTAGTCGGAAGTTAACGCAATGTTTTCCAACATAGTCTGAAATGCTCAAATTTGACGCGTCAACTTTCGACGTTTCGACCAGTGACATCGGTCCTAGGAATTCCTCTCAAAACATCATGCTCTTACTTCATGACAAAGTTACTTTATTGTTAAATCATCTTGGGTCTTAGTGTTAGGGTTATATTAACAAAACTAAGACAAATTTTGAAGAAGAAAAAGAAATTCAAAAAATTGATTGTTAACCTTAACTCTACCCCCCACTTTTTTCAGAATTTTTTCTTCAACGCGGAAAATCGACCAAAATAACTCCCCGATCCCCCCGGGATTTGATCCAGGGACCTCTCGCACCAGAGGCGAGGGATTACACACTTCACCACGGCTGTCAAGCACAGTCTGGGCAGTGTATTGCCCAGACTGTATGGAGTGGGTCCATTTTTTCATCAAAAAACTTCCACGCCGGGTGGTACCAACGTGCCCAGTCGTGGTATTTTGGGGTATATGGTAGTGTTAGGGTTAACATGATAACAAGGTTATTCTATACTAAAGACATGCATATTGCATACATAATCAACTTGAAATCCGTTTGAGTCTAGTGCGTAACAAACCCATCAGTTTAACCTATGGCCCAATACGTTACAAAAACGCCCCCCCCCCCCCCCCTTCCCTCTAAGAAAGTATACGAATCTTATATGAAACTTACCACCTAGTAATGTCCCAAATCCATTGCCGGCACAGTGTGCAAGTACAGCGAACCCCAGAGAGGGCGCCAAAAACCGCGTTGGAGACACTTCGCGGGATATGACGAAGACCAATGACCCTAGTATCCCCATTGTAAATCCAAAGGTGAATGAAAAGATCCCAAACAATACAAAATTACTCGATAAAGGTGTTAATAACAGTTCGGCTGATGTGGCAGCCAGACATAACACAAACCCCATCTGTGTCGATATCAGTTTCAAGTCTATCACCACTCCGTGAAGTAAACGTCCAAGAAGGCTACCAATTCCGAACAACGATAGTAATAAAGCCGACTGCCCTTTTTGGTAGCCGAGTTGAATAGCTCTTGGTACTAGATACACGCTACCGCTGTACCCAACAATACCGATAGTGAAGGCTGTGTACAGGGCCACTGGAAAATGTGATGTGCGACACAAATCTGGTATACCAGATGCAGTGGATGTTCTCTTGCAGCAGACGCTCAATTGAGAGTCTGTACCACCAGTTTCTTCTGCAACATTTGTAACACTCTGATAATCTCCGAGTTTAGCCTTCAATTCAATATCATCCTCACCGTGACTCTGTTTCGCAGATTGTTCGTCTCCTTCGTGAGGTAGATAATCATGTTGGAGTTTTGGAAGAGGCCGGAAGAGACAACTACAGGTCAACAGGTTCATTTGTAGCGCTGCAAAGATGATCAGCGTTCCTCTCCATCCGTAATATGATATGAGTGCTGTAGTGAGAGGAGGAAACACCATCTGTCCTATTCCAGCACCAGCAAATGTCAGGGCATTGGCTAGGGTGAATCTGGATTTGAAATAAACACCGACTATCATAATAGACGGCGCGAATATTAACCCGGCACCAACACCTGTAGTTAATCAATTAAACATTATGTGAACATGATCAGTAATTTGACTATAATCAGACGCGATTCAGGCATGCTGGTAATGCTCAAGAATGATAATAACGGGCGTAATTTGTTAAAGGAAGGGTCCCGCAAGCACAACATTGAGCATTATTTGTTAGAAAAAAATTATCGAGCTCGAAATTAAGTAATTATATAGAACAAAACACCATAATAGTCACAAAAATGAATAAAAACTGCCATCACTCAACATGCAATTTTTAAAATTCGCGGTGATCGAAAGTCCCGATGTCGATGACGTCATGGGTTTCGGTGTTCAAATTTGCGCATGTGCATTGTATAACTATGACATCATCGACACTGGGACTTTCGATTGCCGCGAATTTTAAAAAGTGCATGTTGAGAGATTGCGGTTTTTATTTGTTTTTGTCACAAGTGTGGTGTTTTGTTCTATATAATTACAAAAGTTGGGCTCGATAGTTATTTTTCTAACATATAATGCACACTTTTATGCTTGCGGGACACCTCCTTTAAGGTAGGAAACACGTATATAGTACAATGACTATAAACTCAACGAGATTTATAAATTTTGTCGGAAGGCGGAGGATCCCCTGGATCGAGAGGACATTCAGGTATGACATTGATACGGCTGAATGGCTGCCGAACGCTGGGCATTCAGATACATATAGAACGAACTAAAACCAGGGGCTATAATGGGAGCCTGTGAAACATAATTAGGAGGGATGTCTGGTGTGGACATAATTTGCACAGATTTTCAACATGCTCAAGGAATGTGGTCTTTGAATGAAAGTTTGCAAAAAAACTCCTAAAAGGTTGTGTTTTAAAAAAAACCCATTTCTTTAGGCGTCTTGGGAATACAATACTTGTAAAAAATATGGTATTTTAAATGACATTTCCAAAAGTATTGGAAAATTGGGCTGAAAGGGAAGCCGGAGAGGAGATGATCTTCACAGCTAACATGTGTACACCAAATAGTTGAGACTATTCGCTTTGTACATACCTAGGAAAACGCCAAACGACAGATAAAGATGTGTTAGACTCTCAGCAAATGCTGATATCAAAAATCCTAGAGATGATACTACTGCCCCGATGCAGCAGACCTGTCGATGACCGAATCGGGTGGCCAGAACATTTGTAATAGGACCTGTAATGTGCGGAAACAAAATGATTATGTCAATGGGAACCAGTAGATACAGTTAAAGACTGAATTGAGATTACTGGTCATGTGATAGACGCGATTCAGGCATGCTGGTAATGCTCAAGAAATCTTCGTTGGGCAAGACTAAGTCGTTGGTATTATTTTGCACACGAGCCGAGTACTCTTTCCAATGTTGTAGCATGACAATTATTCATGTTCAACCGGGAAAACTATGCGTCTTATTTTCGGCAAGGCACCTTTCACTTTAGAGCAAGGACCTAATGCGTTCGTATACTTACTGAGGAAACCGACGAGCAAAGGTAATAGACCTATAACCCAGCTAGTTGCCGATACTGATTCCTCGAACTCCTCCAGCCACTCCACCAGGAATAACCCGAACACGCAGGCTGTACCGGAAACCAGAAATTGGATGACGTGAGCGCCAACTACGACCATCCAACCCCAGCCCCCATCTGGCGATACACTGTGACGCTGTTGCATGCTGAACTCTGAGACTCCGAGTATGAACCTGCGCAAGAAAGAATCACATCGTTCATATGTATGTATAATCTTAACACCTTTCACGCGGCTACTGGTTTTACCATTACAATACAGATTTTAGAAACCTTTCTTAACTTCAAGGCCTATCCAAAGGATTACTGTGTCAATACTAGGCTATCGGAAATCGTGCTTTTTCTACTGGTGCTCCAAAACTTTGGAACTCTTAACCTATCGATGATCGTCAGTCAAATTCTCTTCATCAGTGATCAGTGTAAATCAGGACTCAAAACATTCTTATTCAATGCTGCTTATGACAGCTAATTTCAAATGTTTTGATTTTACATTTTGTTTGCTTTGCTATTGTTATTGTTTTTCATATTCAATTTGTAATTCACTGTATTGTTTTCGCGTTTGCTAATTGCGCCTTGAATTGTACAAGCGGCCCGTGGATAGTCATAACTATTTGGTGTACACATTATTAGCTGTGAATTAGATCATGTTTCTAGATATATGACGCAATATAAATGCATATTTATTATTATTATATGGGTGTTCTTATTTCAATGCATTTCACATGGTGATTCCAAATACCGTATGGTTATAACATTTATCAATTTTGACATATTATTTGAAACATTTTGTAAACTTTTGGAATGTAGTCTGCAGCCGCCTGCCGCGTGGAAAGTGTTAAAAAGGGGGCACTGAGAGAGATAATTAATATCATCTGAAACCGTTTACCTTATACATGTTATAATTCGCTGCCCATGGTGTACAATTTCACGAATAGATAATTTCGAATGATCAGCACCACTCACCAATGCATCAACCGAGTTGATATATTTGTAATTATTTGAACGTGTAATTCCAATAAGTAAGTATTCCCAGAACCGACAATGCCCATTGTGGAGAGAGTGCCAATCTCAACTGAAAATGGGGCGATCGCCCCGTCCCCCTCTGGCTACACGGCAATGCAGCTTCTGAAGTTAAGGGGAAATTGATGCTTGTGCGGCGGTGTTTTTTTTGGGGGGGGGGGGGGGGCGGTTAGTGGCCAGCTTAAAGGGACATATAGTGATATGTTGCAGGCTGCACCTTCAATTATGATAAAAACTGGTATTTGTATACTTTTACAATTGTATTACTTGTCTGAACTTACACCTATAAGGATTACGAAAAATCAGCCCTCCTTGTACAACAAAACATCATTGAAATATTCTGATCTACTGCTTAACGAATTTCAACGTTAGTAGTTAGGGACCTTTCATTATTTATGGGGGGGTGGTGGGGTTGGGACAAATTCGAGACTTGTATGTTAAAATTACCTAACCCCTCCTACAGCTGAAACTGAAAATAACATGACCCCCCTGCAAACCAGTAGCTGGCTGTTTACAACCCCCCCCCCCCCCCCCCCCCCCCTCCTCGAGAAAAAAAATCAACTTGTCACATACATGTACTTAAGGGGGCTGTCTTTTACCTTTTTTTGTTCATGGATACGTTGGCAAATTCATATTGTGCCCTATCTGAACGGCCAATAATTTTATGATGCCCCTTCTTTTTATTGTGTGAAATTAGTAATGGCGAGCGCAGCGAGCCAGACATTTTGTCATATTTATACATTTTGGGTGGTTTTGTGAGTCTTTATAACCCGAACAAGTTAGAACATTCTGGGCAGTAAAACGTTCTACTTTTGTGAGTATTGGTGCAAAGCTGAGACGAGCTGAAAAGCATCCAATAAATAACATTTGTTTAAATCATAAAATTGGATTTTGTAACATTATACACCCTGCGGCTTTAATTTCTCGACCGTTGATGGATTATATAATTATATAGATGTTTTTCCAACAGATCGTCTGAGGCACAGAAAAGATTTGCTGTCCAGAAGTCGTCTCATAGTAAAGTTTTTAGAAGTCGATAGGTTTTAAGAAAATATGCGCGAAGCGCAGAAAAAAAGACATTTACACTCCAAAATAGCCTCTAATATCACCCCAATCACCACCCTCTTTATAGTTTAAGAAAAGGTTACACAACCCCCTCCCCCTGTTTAAGGGGGGGGGGGTCTGGGTTGAGAAATATGTGTTTTTGGTTAGGTAAGGAAATATGAGATATCGCATACATCATATGCAGTAAAATGTTAGCTTCAAAATGCTTTTTTTTGTCTGAAATGGGACATTTCGTTTAAATGTTGTCTTTGAACAAAAGCATATCGGTGACGCGAATTTGTATCAACATTGCGGTTTCCTATTGGATTTACATGTAATATTTTTCAAGCAGTGATATTTAACTAAATTTAAAAAAAAAATATTATCAAAGGTTTAGTAAAACATCTTATATTAAAAAATTGTATTATAAATATTGAATTTACATTTACCATGAAATTTGATTCATATTTCGTAATTTTGGTGTATTTCTTATGTATTTTACTGTTTTTTCACCCTGCTATATTTAACAATTTGCCATGGTTACAGTATAAAACATATTAAATCAATTAATTGGCTGCATTTATCTTAGCAAAACTTTAATTTTAAATTACAATCATTATTTTTGCAAACATAATTGTAAAAAAAAGGGATGTGAAGGTTAGATTACGAGTGAAAAGCGCCCTCTACGTTATGTGATTTTTAAACCCCGATATCTCAAAACCTAGAAAAGCGGAAAATTTGAAACCGTTCCAGATATAACTCAAAAACGAAATGTCGGATTTGTATAATATTTGGTATACACCTTAGGCTCATAAAGGGCTACAAAATAATGAAGCCCGATTTTTAAAATTCTTTTCCAAATTTGAATTAGCATGCAAAATTACCTGATTGGTCGGCCCCTGGTTACCATAGCAACGGTATCAAAAATCCGGCTTCATTATTTTGTGCGGAATGTTATTATTATTATTATTATTATTATAATAGGCACTTATATAGCGCTTTATAAAAAGCACAGCGCTTAAACAACGCCCACGAAAACAATATACGGCATACATAATACACAATAACACAAAACATATACAATAATACAAAGTTACACATTTGGAAATAAATAGGTCTTTAGAAGACGATTAAAAGTAGACACAGTCCTAGCTTCTCCGACATAAATAGGAAGCTTATTCCAGAGCTGAGGTCCGAAAACAGTGAGACAACAATCACCAGCTCTTTTGTGTGAACGAACGGGATTGAGCTTTGTTATGTCAGATGAAGAACGAAGTCTGTGCTTATTTCTAGTAGTATCAGGATGATTGTACAACGCGACAAGATTCTGTAGATAAGCCGGAGCAGTACCAGATATGCACTTATATACCTGCACCATGATTTTGAAATGTATTCTTTCTTTGAGTGGGAGCCAGTGTAAGGAACGCAACAGTTTGACAGAGCACCTGTCTCGTCCACATGCAAAAACTAGTCTGGCAGCTTTATTTTGGATACGTTGCAAACGTTTTAGATCAGCTTCACGTGCTCCGTACAAGAGGGAATTGGCATAATCAATGCGAGACAAGACAAGTGCTCTGACGGCATGATGGCACGCTTCCTGGCTAAGGTAGCGACGAATCCGCCATAAGTTACGAATGTGGAAGTTCAAAGTCTTACAAAGCTTACTAACATGGGTAGACATATTTAGAGTGCCGTCAAAAACAACGCCTAAGTTCCTAAGTTCCTAAGCCTAAGTTATTGTTAACCTTCAACCCAAATACCAGCACACTACTATTTAGCGTTGTTGAGTTATATCCGGAACGGTGTTTAACCAATCAGAGCCCCTGTGTGGTTACCATGGCAACCAGAGCAAAATTTTAGGTCAATTTTGAAAGTTTGCGATATGGGCTATATTATGGTATATAACACTTATCGGTCCAGTTTTGGGAAAGTTGTTGAAATCGATATCCTATATAGGGGCTTTTGACCCCAGACCCCCACCCCCTTAAGAATAACAAGTTACGTAACCCCCTATTTCAACATATAAAAGTTACATGCCCCCCTCTATAGTCTCCCCTCCCGCATCAGCAATGAACGCTCCCTTAGGGATCATAAAGGTTTTCCAGTTCCGGTCCGAGGCTGACACATGGAGTTATATACATGATATACCAAAATGTTCATAAGTTGGTCAAATCAGTGACAGTTAAATCAATGAATTTCTAGTACAAGAAGGTCTTTGGTCAAATTAAAACCTAAGTGTATATCCTTGACAACTTTGGTGGTTGATTGACCTTGACCTATAGGGTAAAATATCACATGTGTTTCAATATGTTTCAAAACAATGAATGCTCCCCAGCTGTAAAGTTCTTAAACAGTCACAATATAAATATGCTGGGGATACTAGGCTGCTTTCATGATTTCATGAATGGTAACATCGAAAATGACCATTATTTATGTTCAACGAAGAATAGCAGGAGAAAAAAGCAGTGCTTATGGTCTGAAAAATTTTCACGCAATAAAAAAAAGTATATCACAAAACTCAAACTACCTGACGATTCCTTGCTTAAGCAATCAGACATGAAGGAAGAGGAAAGGTTTTACACCAATCTGTATACAAGTGCTAATGTTGATGGTGATAATATTACGCACCATTTGGTATCCAGGGAGAGGGATGGAAGTTAAATGAAAATAAATTGACCCACCATCCAGGCGAAAAGAAAACACTTGACCCACTGAGGAGTAAAAAAAAGAAGAAATCTACTAACCCAACTCAAATAAAGGAAAACTGTAAAGTGGAGAGAAAAAAACTCCTGACGTCTTCGGCTGCGAAACAAAAAAAATGTCGTCACCTTCGGACTCAAACTTCCATATCCCCTGGATATAAAATGGTGCGTCCCTAAATGGCATCTGAATAGTACAACATTTCCTGAGATTTTAAACGAAGAGGAACGAGGTAAATTGACGCATAATGAATGTAAAGAAGCAGTAGATCAAGACCGAGTAAAGTTCAGGTTGCGATGGTATTCCAGCAGAATGTTATAAAGTGTTCTGGAATTGTATTAAAGCACTGTGGATTCGTATAATGACTCGGACATCGGCACCTATAAGCTGTTTTTATTGTTTTAAAATACTAAAGAAATATTCAATAACCACCGACAAAATGCACAACAATTGACTCTTGGGGAACTCTTGGAATTAGGGTTTAAAGTTGGGTGTGTTTATTGCATAATTTGAAATATTGACACGATGGCTTTCCATGAAAATGATGACATGCTGTGTCTAAGGCTGTCTACGAGCTGTATGTACACATAATTCTCTATTCAAAATACACATCAAAGAGCATGTTGTTAAAGGGATACTAAGAGATGTTTTGAAGGCTGCGCTTTTAATTAGGATGAAAACCGGGATTTCTACATTTTTACAATTGTATTACATACACAAAATTACAGCTGTAAGGATTAAGACAAATCAGTTGTCTTTGTGCAATAAACCGTCGTTTTAAAATATTCCATCCCCGGCTTGGACAGCATTTTCTGATCATTGGGAAATAACGACATTCAAATAAGTATTTGGTATATGTTAATTAATTTGCCATCATAATCTGGAACAGTCACTGTGGCCAAGTGTGGTCTAAGGCGTTGGTCTAGTAAACCTGTATTAGCTATGAACACTTTTACGTTAGAATTCGAATCTCACTGGGATCACTTTTTCTTTTTTCTTTATTTTTGTAACAAATGACGTTGTTTAATCACTTTAAACATTGGAAATTTAATTTATACTATACAAATGCTTTTTTCCCCTTAAGTGTACGGCTTTTCATGAAAAACGGCGCTGAGTGAAATAAACTGTCCTGCTATTGCTAGCAGGACAGTTTATTAACTGTCCTGACAGTTTATTTTTCACCCTAAAATCGCTCTAAAACCATGATTTTGAAGTTATTAGGTATCGTATCGCTCTGTAGCTCGGAATATATTCATAATATATATGATCAGAAAAGTAAATCTGCAGAGAAAATCTAATTTCTAAAATACAAAAATTGAATAGAGGGCGCCCTGGAAAAGATCATATAATATCCTTTTAATGTTAGTATGTAAACGTCACGCGTCAGAAAATATCCTTGAATGTAAGAAAAATATAATGTTTAACGCTATTTGAAATCCTTGATAACGAGTTTTTCTCAAGTGGGTGGGGTAGATTTTCACGATGACAGGGTTTAAAGGGCAAATGTAACACTTTTTTACCGGTAAAATGAAGGAGATTCTGGTTGACCATGAAGTGTATAGTGACAATTAAAAAACGAAAAGACCATTACAACTTGAGCTTGTTCCTTCAAATTTATTGAAACCAGTTTAATGGGTATGGCATTTTTTTCTTCAATATTATTATGTTTGATGGCTACTATTTTGGTTGTGAGTATTTGCACTGAACTGCTCAGTTTTGACAGAAAAATGTCAAATCGACGACCGTTTTTTAAGCAAAAAAACAACACGAAAACAAACAAAGATACTAACAAACAAAAAACACCAAATTAATATTGTATCAAATTCAATTGACTTGCGTAAGTTGCGTGTACACGTTGTCACCACTGTAAACATGGTAAAGATTTTTAGCTAGTGTCTCCAAAAAGTGAATTGCTTCAATAAACATGAACTTGCATTTTTTAAATTAAACGTATGCATACAAACAAGTTTGTATATTGTGGCACGTTTATTTATTGTTGTTAAAATGATAGCAACACAAATAAAAGAACACTCTGAACTATAAATTGTCTGTTTTGACGTGGTATTGTTTAATGCAACCACATAGACTTCATCATTTAGATACAGTATAATGCATCATATAGGGCTGTTTATTTTCGACACAGTATATAATAACAAGTCTATCAGAACTAGCCGGGGAGACCTAATCCGTATTGAACCATATTGTTGTCTATTGAGGCGGTATTATCTCTATGAATAGCAAGCAAGGCGTAACTTGATAGCTGATGGGTTATTGAGTGTCCCAGTAGAAAAAAGGTCTGACTGAAACTTTTCCCCCTCACGGTCCCAACTTTAACTTCTTGTAGAAAGAGTTTCCCTACAGGTGAATTTGTGTGCATATTTTGAGTGGTTATTGAATACTTCCTTAGTAATTTAAAACAAAACAGCTAGCTTATAGGCCTAGTGTCCGGGTTTCACAAAATAAAGGGCAATTCCGACAGGTGTAATAAGTAGCTTAGTTGTTAACTCATTAAATTGCTGCTTCGCAAAAGGTCACATGTTGCCCACTCAAAGAAGAGCAATTATCAGTTTAATTTACCGACAAACTGCAATTAAAAAACTGGCGTCCAATAAGTCTATTGGTATTGGCAAATCGCTTGAAGAAAGTTAAAGGTATATGTTCCGATTGCTGGTCCGATTTTCAAATTGTTTAAAGAAAGTTAAGTAAAACACATGTACATGATGAAAGCCCATATTATTATTGTTTTGTTTATCAACTCACCTGCAAAGGTCATGTACCGTTAATGATCATGAGCCATCTATGTTCAAGCTAATGATAATTTGTGGTACATGCTGTTCGCTGGTAGAGTCAGGTTTGTTCATGTGTAACCTCTTGATCGGGCTATTGATACTCGTATGTTTAATATATTGTTATTATGTTATATAATGATAATTTGTGGTACATGCTGTTCGCTGGTAGAGTCAGGTTTGTTCATGTGTAACCTCTTGATCGGGCTCTTGATACTCGTATGTTTAATATATTGTTATTATGTTATATAACTATGTACAGATGTATAGATGAATGAAAAATAAAAAAGAATGAAAATAAATAAATTAATGTTCACATTTATTTCTGAAGTAAATTATGTAACCCGGCTTGTCAAAGCTTTAATTTAAGCAACTGGCACTCATTATTTAATAATTTTTGTCAAAAGATCATGATCATTGTATTTATTACTTTCACTTTGATACAGATTTCATAAGACAGAAACTAGTTCTACAAAATACAATCAAAAAATGAACACGACATCAAATTTCATAACACAACTGAACATATAAAATCGTTGGCGCGCAAAGCAAAGAATATTCAAAAGGGAACTCTCCAACAAGCAGTCCAATGTTAAGGGAGAGTAGTAGTATATAGCGTGCGGCTGGGACTAAATTGGCGCGGTGCCAAGAAGGGATGATTTCCAGGAAAGGGAACAAAGGGAGAGGGGTGACCCCGTTTCTTGGAAAACAACAACAACAACAACAATAACAACTGGGACCCAAATTGGCACTCACCCAAAAATGGATGAGAGCCTGGTTTCTCGGAAAGAGAACAAGTAGTCAAGAGTTTGGGGTCCACAACATTTTTGTTTTCGAATGAGAGTCTGGTTTCTCGGAAAGAGAAGAATCTGTCGTTTATTTAATTGTATATAGAAAACGATTTGACGATCCTCGTAGCAAAACATTGATGCGAAATATTGTTTTCGTTGTCAAAACAAACTCATGACCCTGGACAAAACAACATCCCTATTACGCTATAAAACTGAGCATTCGGTCTACTATCCTCAGTTCATCGCTCGATGGAGACGGAGAATAACTTTACTCACTGGAGAGATCCCGGCTGCGAAGACGAAAACATTGAAAAGGAAATGGCTGCTGAACAACTACGCAGACTGTTACGGTATCTGTATGCTGATCATATCGCAACAACTTTTAGATTGATGGTAGAGGCCAGATGCGAAGGTTGTAAAACGGATCATCCTTCCCAGAAACAACATTTGTGTTTGAATATCGACCAAGACCCTCTGGCGACCATATTATACGATATAGCTATCAAGCAACTGGACAAGCTTCATCTAAGTCTAGTTTTTAAGGAGACGGCGAGAAATGTGTGGTTGGATCACCGTGGAATAGACTTTGAACAGTCGCTGTTAGAATTCCAACAATCATGGGAGATGAACAACTACCAAACGCTGTCCGAAAGTCTGGAAGTATCGGAAACGTACGTTATGGCGGCTATGGCAGCGAGGATGAAGTTGGTGTCTCTGGAAAACAGATTCGCCGTTTGATAGAAAGACATTTCATCGATACCGATCATTCCGGAACATTTTCACGGATGATAAATAACATTCGAGACCACTCAGAATATAAGACTCTTTTTAAAGGGACTCCTACGCATATGAAATCATCGGTCGAGATGGGAATATTAGCTCAACCTGAGACGAATATACCTGGGTATATTCGTCTCAGGCTCAACAGACTATGATTGGACCGCACACGCTAGAGAAGAAGTGTTTTATGGCTTTGACGCTCTATACGTATTCACCGCTGATGTATGTAAAAGACTACAGGATGATGCTATGAAAAATGACATTCTCCGAGTCGTTGATGAAACTGTTAACCGATGTGATGTGGATTGGAGTGTGCTACTGGACTATGACCATACTAAATGGAACATTCTCAAGTTGTTCATTTTAAAGTTAATAACGAGTGTATTGTTCATTTACACAAAAGCGTTGATGATGTGAAATAAAATATATATTATTGTTTGAAGCGCATCACTGTCTCTATGTATATTAAAACGTTGTATCTTATATACCATTTTCATTGAGAAGTAGAATGGGTATAGGCCACCAATGTTTTACTTACCATTAAAATTGTTTTTGTTGAGAAAACTTTATGAAATGATGACCTCATGAGTACATAACCTTGCAAAATGTGCGTGTATTCCGGGGTTAAAGCTAGGAGATGGCGGGCCAAAGACAGATATAATTCCAACGGATATAATGGTTGTAGTATCAATGAATTGTTACGACTCTTATCTCTACAGGATATATTTATCACTACGCTGATTCGAGTACCAGAAACCATGCGCAATGTGGTATTATTCCATGATTCTACGAATAAATCCATCTATTGCACCGGAGGTCTGTATACTCTGTAAAAATCCTAGTCCTTATACAGAATTGCGAAAACCTGCATCTGGTTAAACACCATGATGGTTTACATCATGGAATTCCATGTTTACATCGAGTATTGAATCAATAATCAATACCCCTATTCATTGCTTTATACAGGTTAGGGTCTGGGGTATTTAAGGTCACACTGAATCAATAATCAATAGGTCCGATTGATAGGGTAATCAATTTTCTCAAGACAAGATAAAAGACAAAACACAAACACAACATTTCTTTTTCAGGTCAATACCTTACATTTTATTCAAGGCTATTTAAGCCATTAAGCTGTCTGCCGACTCAGAGGGCACAGGACATGGATTTATGAGTAATCTATACAATATGATCGCGAATTTTTAAAGAAGGGTGCTTCGTTGAAAGACCCATAAATAGATCAGAAAGTCAAAAGCCTCATCCTCCCGACGCAAGTTTTCCCATTAGTTTCATTTTGCTGAATTAGGCCCTACTCTCTGCTTCATATTTTTAACCCCTTAGAACATTTCTATCCAAATTATACTCTATACGATTTAACCTAACCGGTATTGAATGAACCTTTAAAGTCTATGAAGAATTCAATCGTCATTGTCTTTTTCATTTTCCTCTTCTTCGTCATCCTCGTCCTCGTCATCTTGATGAAACAAAGCATTAAACTTGAACCAATATTTAGGTACCACTCTGTTTAAGGCTCTGTTAATATCCATGCCTTTATCCAATCTCTCTTCAAGATTTTCTACAATCTCCAGATGCGTTTCGTCATCTTTCAAATGTATATAACTGGACAAAAATTCCATATAAATGTTGAAGAAACTTCTCTTGACTGCCCACAAGGTTTTTGCATTGGCCTTATCCTTCGCATCGTCTTCGCTCATTCCCTCATTAACATATTTATCATATTTCACAGTCCACGTGTCATGTGTGGTCTCTTGGGCTGTTTCCAACCATTCTTGAAACGTTATATTATCTTCAAGTTCGGAACTAGGTTCTTCCTCGCTTTCGTCCATTTCCGATTCCATAGATTCGTCCTCATCTTCGTCCCCTATCTCCGATTCCATATCAATAGTTTCCCGGTCCGAATCAGAATTTTCAGACCGCATGGATTCACCATCACCCGTCTCAGAGTTTTTATTCATCTCAAAATCGTCTTGAGAGTGAATGTTTTTAAGATGCCTTTTAAGATCGTAATATCTCGTGAAACTTTTATTACAGAGTGTACATCGATTAAGTGGACTAGGATTGGCGTACATGCTTAAGGTTTGGAGTATTTGATCATTATGACAGAAATACAGATTGAACTTACTTTATATGTATTTACTATGCTACAATTAGTGGAACGCGCAAAAACATGCTCAAGTTTGAACCAATCAGTTTATACTTCGGAGATGACCAGGATTTATGGAATGCGTCACGGGCGTCGAGTGCGGGCGTCATGAGCGTCATGTGCGGGCGTCACGGGCGCCATGGGGGTCGAGTGCGGGCGTCTTTTTATTATTATCTAAGAAAAGGTCTTTCCCCACTATATTGATCAAAATCGATTGATTTTGTTGGTCCATAAATATATATTGCTAGTGTTCTCATTCACTTGTAAACACACACTCATAGGATATGGGATACCAGGATATATCATCATTGGAAATACTGATCGTACTTTTCTAACGTGTTAATTCTCATGACCGAGAATGATTCAATCTGTGAGATTTCTGATGCTCTTTTAAATTATCAGCTCCAGAAAATGACTCGGTACAAGCTGCAGTGTCCTTGAGTTTCCGTTGGATTTTGAGGTCATCCTTTCATAAAGTTTCTCAACAAAAACAATTTTAATGGTAGTGTAACGCTGTGTACTATTACTATAGCCCAGTTATGCTGCCCTCATTTGGTCTCAAAAACTCTGATCCCCTAGGACCCCAGCCAACACCCAGTGAAGAAGGGATTGGACAGGAGGTGGGCAGTACACAAAACTACACCATAACTGTGTGCTGTGCAGTGGACATAATCTTGGAAATATTAATTTGACTACACCTTTTGGAAATTTGGAAACATCTTTGGAAACCTTTATTTGGAAACCTAGGATACAATAACCTTTATATTGTATCGGATCATCGAATCGAATCGACATTTATCAACTCATTGGATGAAGATCCCATAACTGGCTCTTATTAGATGGAATGGATCTGAAAACGTACTAAACCGGACATTATATCAGACAAAGTGAAGATAGGACCTGCAAGCTGAATGTACATTGGAAACTCTCCCTGAACATTGGACTACTTGTTGGAGAGAACTTTCCCCTTTGGAATATTCTTTGCTTTTGCGCGCCAATGATTTTATGTACTGATCAGTGTGTAATGAAATTTAATGCCGTTTTCATGTTTGATTGTATTTTGTAGAACTGTATCAAAGTGAAATGAATAAATACAAGGATCATATCTTTTAACAAAAATTAGTAAATATTGAGTGCCATTTTGCTTAAATCACAGCTTTGACAAGCCGGGCTACAAATGGAGGCACCACCCGGATTATTTGCGGCACTGGAAATTTAAATTTTAGTTAATCAAATTGATTTGTTCTCTATTAAGATAGAAGTGTTCACATACCTTATTTAAATCTATTCATTATTAATTACAAACTCTTAGGTCTTTACAAAAAGCAAACATTACGTAACATATTGTCCCTCCGTGATATCTGTTAAGACTAGATTATTTTGCTTACTGTATAAGAGCCAGTTATTGGAATTGCCCTTGGAACTCAAATTACCAACATGGATATGAAATTGAAAGCTTTCGGTGAGGATTGGTGTAAGAAAACTGACATCCCTCAGTCTCATGCATGGATCTTGAGAAGCGATCGAATTACGGAACCCTCTCAGGTCATTGCCTCCATCCTTTCCAAGAGCCAAAAGTTTACTGGGCTTACTAACATGATGAGAGAAGACGATGAAGATCACACGCTCATCTTGTGTGAATTTGAAGCACCAGTTAACAAGGAAGTCCCATTAGATATTAAAGACATCGAAATCGGTGGAAAGTTGGTTGTATTTCGTCGGATCTCACTAGGAGGCATCCCATTGATCAGCGATAAGGTTTCCCTTGGATCATTAAACTTCAGCAAGCTAGCAATGGCTGCTGCGTGCATGTCATCCAATTACAGACGACTCCGCCATTTCTCCGGCAGGATCCCACCCGCAAAAGACGAAGACAACTTTGACACATGGGTCAGTCAAGCAGAAGGATATCTTGAGGAATGGCCAGACATTCCAGATAGTGAGAGACGGCGTCGGATACACGAGTTTGAGATCACCTGCGTCAGAATTCATTAATGATCTCCGACTAGAGAGACCATCTGCAACTGCAGAAGAATATTTATCAGCGCTTGAAATGGCTTATGGTAGTACAGAATCCATCGATGAGATAGTTGTACGCATGCACACTATGACACAACTGACAGGAGAGCGCCCATCGGAGTTCCTAACCCGAATTCAGGGTACCATAAGAATGGCCCTGAGAAAGAAGGCGACAGAGAAAACGCTAGCCAACGTTACACGACTTAGACAATTCATGAAGGGTCTAGTATTTGGAGATGCTTGTCGTAAGTCTCCGTTTAAGGGAACTAGTGGAAAATCCCCCAAGCTACATCAGCCTTTTAGATATGGTAAGGCGGGAAGAGAAAGGAATGAGAGCTGAGGCGAGCTGCGGCAGAAGACAAAGCTAAATGCTAGAGCTCACAACGTACAGAGTACAACAGAGTCTGCTACGGACCCATCTTTGATCAAACGCCTTAAGGATTTGGAAGTGGAGACACAAATGTTACGCTCTCAACTATCTTCCGCACGAGCATCAACCCCGAATCCGACCAAGGATCAGGTTGAAGCGACGTCGAACGCTAGTACAGTAGAGAGTCCCGCGTTTAACACTCCGATCAGATCCCCGGGTACCATGCCCCAAAGAAACAAGCCAGGATTTTGCTTTAAATGTGGGGAAGATGGACACATGAGCCGTATGTGTGACCAACCACGGAATGATGATCGGGTAAAAGGAAGGCTGATTCAATTCGTAACACAGACCACTTATAGACCGATGCAGGGAAACCCCAACAGGCGCCCGACGGGGGGCGATCAGGCGCCAGAGATTCCCCGATAGGCCCCGACCAACCAACACACCAATCTCAACCAATGATCAACTTAAACAATATTGAATATTTACCTGGAACTGACGTGCCTCAGAACTTAGTAGGGAAAGCGACCATAGGAGAATGCTACATCGAAGATTATCACTCGACATTTTTACTAGATGGAGGGTCGCAGGTTACCTTGATAAACAAGCATCTGTTTGACCATTTGAATCTACCAATGTTCCCTCTAAAAGACTTAGTGCTATGGCATGCCGGTGCAGAACAGCTACCTTATCTTGGCTGGACAATTATTCGAGTAAAAGTAGACCACTCTTTCTGTGGAGTCAACGAAGATGAAGCTGTATTGGCCCTTGTAGTCCCGAACCCTGAAGAAAATGACAGACCCCCTGTCACCTTAGGAACAAATTCACCGCTATTTTATAGACTGTTACAGAAGTGTTAAGATGTTGGTGGAAACAACTTCCTGAGAGCCCTCCAGATACATGGTGAGTGTAAGAAGATTTACCTTAAAATACAGAGAGCTAGCAATTTACCTGAGGACGGTTTCATGACAAATGTAAAGTTCAGAGCTAAGAAGAACATGGAGTTTGACCCTGGAGAATCTAAAAAGGTCACCGGATTCTTCAAGAACAAAACACGTCATGCTCAGACTCTCCTTATTGACTCATCAAGTTCAGCATGTCTTTCTGCAGGACTCGAAATCTACCCCGAAGTCCTTAAAGTACCAGACCTCTACCGATGTAAATGCATCGTCACGATGACAAATCTTTCCCAGCGACCAGTTACTCTCTACAGAAATTCAGATATTGCCGAAGTATATCTCCCAGATAGCTGTAGAACAATGCAACTGAACCAAGGTACTGAAGCCATTACTGCAGTCTCTAAAGCCGCTACCGCTTCAGCTCACAAGGCTACTGATAAATCAGCAGAAAGCACTTCGAGCATCCATTCAGACGTGAAGAATCTACCCTTTGAATGGGGACCCATATCTGCAGACCAAAAGGCAGAGGTTCTAGAAGAGTTACAGAAGAGGGCAGACGTGTTTGCCAGACATGACTGGGATGTAGGAGTCACCAAGCAGGCACAGCATGAGATGAAGTTAACCGATGACACACCATTCCGAGAAAGATCGCGAAGAGTCCCTCCAGGAGACTTTAACGACTTAAGACAGCACTTGCAAGGTTTGCTTGATCATGGGATTATCAAAGAATCCCGCTCGCCATATGCTTCACCTATAGTGTTGGTTCGAAAGAAGTCAGGTGAGCTAAGAATGTGCGTTGACTACAGAACGCTAAACAACAGGACTCTCCCAGATCAATACGTCGTTCCCATAATTCAGGAAGCCATAGATTGTTTAGCGGGTAGCCGTTGGTTCACGGTCATTGACCTTAAGTCTGGATTTTACCAGATCCCCATGAAGGAAGGTGACAAGGAAAAGACCGCTTTCACATGTCCTCTTGGCTTCTATCAATTCGAGAGGATGCCTCAAGGAATCAAAGGGGCACCAGCGACTTTCCAAAGGCTCATGGAGAAGTGCCTTACAGGCCTTAACCTGCTTGAAGTTTTAGTGTATATGGACGACTTGATCATATTTGCAAAAGACCTGGAAGAGATGAAAGTTCGCTTAGGAAAAGTCCTGGATCGACTCCAAGAGTATGGCTTGAAAGTATCGCCGGAAAAATGTCAACTCTGCTGCACCTCTGTTAAATACCTAGGTCACATCGTGTCCAAAGACGGAGTTGGAACCGATCCGAACAAGTTGGCAGCAATCCGAGAATGGCCTGTACCACAAAACATCAAAGAACTGAGGTCATTTCTTGGTCTAGCAGGATATTACAGGCGGTTCATTGAGGGCTACGCCAGCATTGCCAGGCCTTTACACGACCTAACGGCTGGCTGCACAAGTAAATGGAAGAAAAAGAAGCAGCACGGAACTTACCAACCGAAGGAGCCATTTGGTTCAAGATGGACTCAAGACTGCCAGCACGCTTTCCAGACATTGAAGGAGCGATTGTCAACGGCACCAGTATTAGCGTATGCAGATGTTTCACAGCCGTTTGTTCTTCATGTTGATGCCAGTAGGGATGGTCTTGGAAGTGTACTCTTACAGGAATATGATGGCAAACTTCGACCAGTAGCCTACGGAAGCCGCGGATTGTCACCGTCTGAGAGGAATTACTCAGCACATAAGCTAGAGTTTTTAGCATTAAAGTGGGCTATGACTGATAAATTCCGGGATTACCTCTACATGGCGAAGGATGTGAAAGTCATGACGGACAACAACCCACTGACTTATATATTGACAACGGCAAAGCTTGATGCCACAGGGCATCGCTGGTTGGCAGCGTTAGCAGGATTCAACTTTACCCTCCATTACAAGCCAGGAAAAACTAACACGGATGCCGATGCCTTATCTCGTAGGCCTGGACTCACATACAACGACCGACAGGATCAGGAAAGGAAAATTCGCCTGCTGGAAAGCAGGTTGAAAGATAACATAGATGAAGTCTGTTCTCCTGAAACTATGAAGGCAATGTACGGGAGGACATTCGAATCCGAGACTGAACAGTCAACTTCAACTAATAGCTTGTATAATGAAGAGATATCACCTATGGTGTTAAGCTTGGCTGTCGAGGCTGACGTTGTTCCCGTAGAGTATAGCTGTCTATCCAAGGATAAAGTCAATTTCACTAGCAAGGAGTGGGAAACGGAGCAATTAGACGACCCAAATATGAGGATAATCAGAGAAGCAATTCAGAGAGGAGAAAGACCAAGCGCCAGACTAGCAGCTGGTAACCATCTCTTGCAATCCCTCATACGCCAGTTTCACAAATTGTACCTGAAGGACGGCGTACTGTTCCGAAGATACACCGACTCCAATGGAAGGAAGTACCGACAACTAGTGCTCCCAGAGAAATATCATAAGGAAGCCATGTTAGCCTTGCATGACAACCTTGGACACCAAGGAATTGAACGCACTCAAGCCTTAGCTCGTCAACGCTTCTACTGGCCTAAGATGGGCGAGGATATTGAGCTATATATCAAGCAGTGTTATCGATGTGTTGCAAGAAAGACACTACCTACTGTAGCCGCTCCATTGAAAAACATCAAAACCAGTGGTCCACTAGAGCTGGTATGCATGGACTTCCTTTCAATCGAACCGGATAAAAGTAACACCAAGAGTGTACTCGTTGTAACCGATCACTTTACTAGATATGCCATGGCATTCCCCACAAAGGATCAAACTGCCCGAACAGTTGCTAAAACGTTGTGGGAGAAATACTTTGTGTACTATGGTCTTCCTCAACGCCTGCACTCAGACCAGGGGCGAGAGTTTGAAAGCAAGGTGATTAAGGAGCTTACCAAACTACTGGGTATACGGAAAAGTCGCACTACCCCATACCATCCGCAGGGTGACCCACAACCAGAACGGTTTAATCGGACTCTCCTCAATATGCTAGGCACGTTGGAAAGTCAAGATAAAGCAGCATGGAGTAAGCATATAGCGGCCTTAGTACATGCTTATAATGCAACCCGAAGCGACGCCACAGGATATTCGCCCTACTTTCTTATGTTCGGTAGAGAGGCTCGACTTCCGGTTGACGTTTGTTTCGGAATTGCTCCCGATCAGACTACCCCGGGTGACCATGTAAAGTATGTTGAGGACTTGCGAAGAAGGCTCAGCGAAGCGTACAAGCTGGCAACCCAAGAATCAGCCAAGAAGGCTGCAGCAAACAAGAAGCGTTACGATATCCGAGTGAAAGACAATGCTTTAGCGGTGGGGGATAGATTCTTGATTCGAAACCTTGCATTCAAAGGTCCACATTAATTGGAAGACAGATGGAACTCGAAAGTATGCATAGTGAAAGAGCGAAGACACCCAGATATGCCTGTTTACCGCTTGGATCCCGAAGATGGCGATAACCGAACAAAAATAATGCACCGGAACCATCTCCTCCCCATTGGGTATATCGTTGGAAAGCCACCTCAAGCAGAGCGGGATAAGTCGCCACCTACACAGAGGCGCACAAGGCGGAGAAAGGCTGACAAGCCGGATACTTCTCATACCGATTCTTCCTCAGAGGAAATTGATGTCAATTGGTTCCCTCCAAATGTATCACTCTGGCAGAATCGCAGCTCTGGTGAGAACCATGGTAATGAACAAAGAGATGTGGATCAAGTACAACATTCACCTATACACCATACCCCTGATGACAATGGAGATACTGTTGCTAGTAGTGTTACGTCAGTGGGCGAGCCAAGTGATGCTGACAAAGCAAGTGAGGCTGACAAAGCAAGTGATGTAGCCACGGCAGGAGATTCGCTAAAACCCGGCGAGTCCTCGACGGTGAGTGGTCCGACGACAACAGCGGAAGAAATCGAGATACCAGATCATTCTGTCAATCTCACTATAGATGAGACTTTGCATGCAGATGTACAAACAGGTTGGTCACTTCCTTCTTCACCTGATTTAAATGATTCAAGGTCAGGAGCAGGAACATCTGAAAGTGCTCAAGATCAAGGAGAAGATCAGAGAGGGGAGAACCAATCGCTACCTGAATGCCATGTTCCCGAACCTGAAGAAGCAACCACTAGCTCACCACTTAGAGCAGATGCCACAGAATTCCTACCGACGCAGCCAGATCAGACAACAACTAGACCAACAAGGACAAGACATCCACCCCAGAGATTAACATATCCTGAACTTGGAATATCATCGACAGAGAAGCCCCAAAGCTTTGTGCAGAAGATATTTGGGTACTTCCCCACAAGGTTCGGAAAACTATATGATGTATAACTATTACAATGACCAACGTCAACGAGGACGTTGACGATATAGAGAGGGGAGATTGTAACGCTGTGTACTATTACTATAGCCCAGTTATGCTGCCCTCATTTGGCCTCAAAAACTCTGATCCCCTAGGACCCCAGCCAACACCCAGTGAAGAAGGGATTGGACAGGAGGTGGGCAGTACACAAAACTACACCATAACTGTGTGCTGTGCAGTGGACATAATCTTGGAAATATTAATTTGACTACACCTTTTGGAAATTTGGAAACATCTTTGGAAACCTTTATTTGGAAACCTAGGATACAATAACCTTTATATTGTATCGGATCATCGAATCGAATCGACATTTATCAACTCATTGGATGAAGATCCCATAACTGGCTCTTATTAGATGGAATGGATCTGAAAACGTACTAAACCGGACATTATATCAGACAAAGTGAAGATAGGACCTGCAAGCTGAATGTACATTGGAAACTCTCCCTGAACATTGGACTACTTGTTGGAGAGAACTTTCCCCTTTGGAATATTCTTTGCTTTTGCGCGCCAATGATTTTATGTACTGATCAGTGTGTAATGAAATTTAATGCCGTTTTCATGTTTGATTGTATTTTGTAGAACTGTATCAAAGTGAAATGAATAAATACAAGGATCATATCTTTTAACAAAAATTAGTAAATATTGAGTGCCATTTTGCTTAAATCACAGCTTTGACAAGCCGGGCTACAGTAGGTAAAACACTGGTGGCCTAAGTACCTAAGTAAAATATTCGTCACTAAAGACCTATATTAGGATAAATTAAACAGCCCAGATGTACACGAATCACACTCAGAAAAATAACGTTGAATTCTTTCCACATATTTATTTATTCTTCAACAAGATTGCGGCTTAATAGTCATCCGCAGACATTATTTTAGCTATGTCTCAAGCAATGTGAATGATGTTGTTGCCTCCCGTGCAAATTATATTATCGTTGCCTGTTATTCTCATTACGTTGTTCTTCTTAGTACGGCGTAAATAATCACGATGGTGATTTAAATATGTGTTATCTGAATTGGTTTTACCACAGGGGTCTCTAATAGTGTCCTTCATTTTTTGGTCAACCGTAGGCTGAACTTTCCGTACCGCCTCTTGACTCGTTTGGCAAATCTCTATTTTGCTGTCTCCATGGGGACGATCATAATCGGTACTCCTCCATCTTTTTCTTCCGCTTCAAAGTGCACAGTGTTTTGTTTTTAGATTGTACCTCCTTGTGAAGCTTTTATCGCACAGATGACAAGCGTGGGTTTTGATGACTGATCGAGAATTCACGATGCGCACTCTGCGTTTTGCGTCCTCAGTCAGCCATGTTGGACGTTTTAATTCGTTTATCACGATAGTGGCGAATCTGTTTTCCAGAGACACCAACTTCATCCTCGCTGCCATAGCCGCCATAACGTACGTTTCCGATACTTCCAGACTTTCGGACAGCGTTTGGTAGTTGTTCATCTCCCATGATCGTTGGAATTCTAACAGCGACTGTTCAAAGTCTATTCCACGGTGATCCAACCACAAATTTCTCGCCGTCTCCTTAAAAACTAGACTTAGATGAAGCTTGTCCAGTTGCTTGATAGCTATATCGTATAATATGGTCGCCAGAGGGTCTTGGTCGATATTCAAACACAAATGTTGTTTCTGGGAAGGATGATCCGTTTTACAACCTTCGCATCTGGCCTCTACCATCAATCTAAAAGTTGTTGCGATATGATCAGCATACAGATACCGTAACAGTCTGCGTAGTTGTTCAGCAGCCATTTCCTTTTCAATGTTTTCGTCTTCGCAGCCGTGATCTCTCCAGTGAGTAAAGTTATTCTCCGTCTCCATCGAGCGATGAACTGAGGATAGTAGACCGAATGCTCAGTTTTATAGCGTAATAGGGATGTTGTTTTGTCCAGGGTCATGAGTTTGTTTTAACTACGAAAACAATATTTCGCATCAATGTTTTGCTACGAGGATCGTCAAATCGTTTTCTATATACAATTAAATAAACGACAGATTCTTCTCTTTCCGAGAAACCAGACTCTCATTCGAAAACAAAAATGTTGTGGACCCCAAACTCTTGACCACTTGTTCTCTTTCCGAGAAACCAGGCTCTCATCCATTTTTGGGTGAGTGCCAATTTGGGTCCCAGTTGTTATTGTTGTTGTTGTTGTTGTTTTCCAAGAAACGGGGTCACCCCTCTCCCTTTGTTCCCTTTCCTAGAAATCATCCCTTCTTGGCACCGCGCCAATTTAGTCCCAGCCGCACGCTATATACTACTGAGAGTTTACAATGTCCATTCAGCTTGCAGGTCCTGTATTTAACAGTTGGTCGTATATCTTCACTTTGTCGGGGATAATGTCCGGTTTAGTACGTTTTCAGATCCATTCCATCTAATAAGAGTAAAACAAATACGTTTCTATATAATAACACATGGTTATAATTCATAAAGGTGACAACTCTATCCTGCAGCCAAGTGATTTGATCTAACTGATGAATGGCCTGTTCACCAACCAGAATATGATAACATTCACGAAATATCGAGTCTAAAACAATAAGCTGCCAAATAGAGAAGCCACTTCGTACATACATGATGTGCGTCCAATTATAGTATTTTTACATTCAAAATTCAAAAGACCTAAAAAATTAGTTTTAGTCAACCAGACTCAACTGGGTATCAAACTTTCAAAGACAAATATGAACAAACATGATCTTGTTATCAGATTTCCAAGTTCCCCCAAGATTGATTAAATCATAAGCTCAATTAAAGTCTGGATTAAATACGCTTTGCACTGAATCTTTCATTGGATAAAATAAACAGAAATACAGACTGCTGTGGTCTTCCTTTAACTTAGTTTGCTCAAGAAAATCCTGAGAACGACCTTTTAGCTACAAGTGGACTATAGCCCGTAATTACAACACAATATCAGTAACAGGTGAACTTATGGATTGTCTTAACGGACTATAGCACCTAATCAAGTGGGTGGAATACTACAAGGAGTTGTATAACTAACGGATGAATTGTACAATCGGAGGTCGCTGGAGTTTATAACCATTAAGAGGTCTGAGGTCGAGCGTACTGATTCCATAAAGGGCCAACGTTCTGTTTAACTATGCATAAGGCCAAAAGTTTTCTCCATAGCAGACTGTATTAACCAGATTTTGTGGTTGTTAATATTTCAGCTTAAATTTATCCAAATACATAATGCGAATTAAGATGTTTCAATTGATTTAACACTTCAGCAATACAAGTATTCCAGATAATTATTGCTATAACACCACTGATGTTTCTTGCAATTATCCTGAGAACATTATACACTTTCCAATTTAACGGGACATGTTTCAGTTAATTTAACATAATGATAATATACTAATTCAGTTGCCTAAATGCAAAGGTGTTGTCAAAACTTGATGGTATATATAACTTAATCAAAACTCATTTAACTCATATCATTGTCCCACTTACAATTTAGAAAGATAAAAAATATATAACGCGTTTAAAGTACATATTGATTATGATGCTAATAATTTTCACAATAAAGGTGATCACTGTTTTGATAAAACTCAATATTACTGTTAAACTGTATGTACGCTAATTCTTACCAGAAGATAAGTATGCCAGTTACAATATAACTGGTTAATCATTCAAACTCTGCAATAGCTCAATAGTCTACCACATTAGATATTTTATAATTTACATAAACACATAGTCAAGACCAAAACAGGGTGCATTCTAATAAAAAATAGATGATTAAAAGTATCTCTATTTAATACAATTAAGATCCTACTTTGAATATACTTTGTCAAGCATACATTCAAGGTCTTAAGCTATTTTCTTAATTTCAAGTTAATCATTCATAATCCATGATATTCATCAAAAAGACAACCAACTCACCTAATAAGAGCCAGTTATGGAATCTTCATCCAATGAGATGATAAACATTGATTCGATGATCCGATACAATAAGAAGGTTATTGTACCCTCAGTTCGGATGAAAAATGTTCTTAAGTCTTAGTGAGAGCACGTGTGGTCTAGTGGATAGCATGCCGGTCTCACGATGCAAAGATTGTGAGTTCTAGCCCCGCTACAGCCAACTTGTTTGTATCCTTGGGCAAGGTATTTAGTCTCAATTGCTTCGTCGACCCAAGCGAGATTGGGGAGCTGTTAGGGGATATTACAATATAAGTACTGATACTGTGTGCGCCGTCGGTAGCCTGGTAAATGAAGCGAAATGATTGTGACGATTTCCTAATGGCAGCAAAAAACAGTGGTTCGGAAGTCACGTATAAATGGTGGTCTCGTGCATAGGAAGGGCAATACCCGAGCACGTTAAGAGGTTACAGACTCTTTCGTAAGGAGTAGGGGATCATCCCGGTCTGTATCTGTTCACACATCTAACGGACCCCAATGGAAATAAGCTCATAACCTCTTATCCAGGGTCTAGGACCCAAATAATATCAAATCAAATCAAATCAAATGTTGATTCGATGATCCGATACAATATAAGGTTATAGTGTCCTAGGTTTCAAAAATAAAGATTTCCAAATGGTGTAGTCAAATTAATATTTCCAAGAATATATCCAGAATAGATTCACTGCACAGCACACAGTTATGGTGTAGTTTTGTGTACTGCCTACCTCCTGTCCAATCCCCTCTTCAAACTGGGTGTTTGCTGGGGTCCTAGGGGATCTGAGTTTTTTGAAGCCAAATGAGGGCAGCATAACTGGGTTATAGTAATAGTACACAGCGTTACAATTATATAAAAGAATAATTCTTCAACACTACTGCGTATCCCTTTAAATGCCTCTGGTAGGTTCCACGGGCGAAAGGGCGCCCGCCCGGGGTTGAGCCCCCGGAAGCTGTTCTAGCGTGGTTGAATGGCTTTTAGGGTGGCTCTCATTGTTATAAATATTTACATGTGACTAGGAGCAAGATTTTAGAATCCTGGAGATGGCACGTTATAGAAGCCTAACCTATGAGAGCCAAGAGTTGATATCCTGTCTCCATACTTCAGGAAATAAAGGGGGACGTGTGCCCCCCCCCCCCCCCCCCCCCCCCCCCCCGCGGCCCGCTCTCTGATTGACGCCCATGGGCTATTTGTTATACTTATAGAGTTATATAAACAAAAATATTACCTGAGTTACTTTGTTGATGACTGTATACGTCCCGCTGCAGAGACGTGCTGGCATGGTATACAAACATTGACCCTGTAGGCCGGGTCAATGGTACAACATGCAAGCAGTGTTTTTTCCGTTGGCACAAGCAACCCGGGGGTGGGGGGGGGGGGGGGGCATTCAATTTATTTATTTATTGGTAGGTGTGCCGCCCAGGGTCTCAAAAAGGGAGGGAGCTTGGGAACTGAACTGAGAGACGATGACGAAAAATAATGTCTTAAGAACTGATTTTCTCGAAAAAGTAGGTCTTAAAAACTGGTTTGTTTTTCAAATTTGATTAGTAAGAACGCACATTTTCGAGAAATATGTGTTTTAGACCCGGTTTTAGAACGCAAATGTATCAAACAATTGGGCCATTGGAATACAAATTTCTGCGATTTTTGAATTGTCAATAAAATGGGAATCTTAAGAGCTAATGCAGGCTCAAAAGGGGTGTGGTCTTAAGAGCTAGCAGAAGAGGGTAAAAAAAGGGGAGGGGCGTCTTTAGGGTGGCACCTACCAATACCCCCTTTCCAATGTCAGTGCCCCCCCCCCCCCCCTCCCGGGGGGTCTGCAATATGTAAATCAATCACCACTATCAGTGTACATTGAGGACTGTTAGACGAATCTAGTGTGTTGTTTGTACTGCAATGGTTCAATGCACGTATGTTCGTACTAACGTGTATGAAACCACTTGCACTATGTGTCGGAGTTCAAGGCTGTACGAGTTCAAGTTTAGTATATTGAACCATGATTAAAGGTTCTGATTGCTGGCCCGATTTTCAACTTGATGTTTTCTATTTTATATGAAATGTAATCCTTATAATTGTAGCATTCCAAAGTTTGAGTTGCATAACTCAAATGGATATTATTATTGTTAGAAGCACAAGGTCACCAGAGAGTTGACTATTAAGTAGTACACAAACTGGTTGGTGGCTAACTACCTTTGGCAGTAATTCACCACATTTTAGCCGATAATTTTTAATGGAACAATTCTGGCCCCTAAGATTTTCCAGACATAATGAGAAAAATATGGGGATACCCATAGCGAAAAAACCCAGCAGATTAGCGGATAGCTATCCGGTAACCATCGGGTTACCACCGGGTGGAAATGACATGCAAATTAGATAGTACCGGGTAACTACCCGGTGACGTTTTGGAGAGCAAAGTGGGTATTGCGGATTACTATCGGGTAGTTCCCCGAAATAGCGGATGGTTAGCGGGTAACCATCAAACCAAAACAACCAATCAAATCAATATTTAATCATCCAGCTATCCAATTTCCATTGGAATTAAACTAAGGTTTCAAGAATTTAAGAGTTTGGATGCTAGAAGGTGATTGCCTATACTGACTAAGGTAGTACTGGAATTTACCATAGCATGCATATAAACTAAAAAATATAAGCTTAAGCTTACTCAAAATACTGTAAATCCAGGATAAATCATTTGATAAGTATAAATCTGAATAGTCTACCTTACCAATTCTTGTAAAATATCATGCAGCTTTCATCTATAATAGGTTTATAACATTAATAGTGATAAAATAACCACAAATATCCACACATTTCCTTAAATATAGCAGCATTCTGACACAGGCAGTTTGTCAGTTGGCAGCAAATTCCAATATGGCTGCTGCAGCTTAAGAATTCAAAATTATTAGTTTACGGAGAGCTTTTCGGGTGTTACTTTTTATAGGTTCGGAGAGTGTTTCGGGTGATTCATTATGTATAAATATTACATGTTCTATCAACTTAATACTGGCCTATAATTGGCGGGATTTCTCTTTTTACCCTTTTTGAAAATGGCAGTGATGTTGCCCGTTAGCCAGTCTGATGGCAATTGACCAGTTTCCAAAGATTGGGCAAATAACTTAGTAATTACTGGTGCAAGTTTATATGATGTGTACCCGGGGGGGGGGGGTACTCACCCAAGACGGTATACGGGGGTGTGCCGCTCTAATGGGTAGCTTTTTGGACACAAAATCCCTAAACATGGGGTATGATTTTGTGCTGGAAATCCCTAATAATGGGGTCACTTTTTACAAATGGGTCTATTTTCGCGAAATTTTCGTCTATTTTCGCGAAAATTTGCAAAAATTAGGTCTATTTTCTCGAAAATTTGGTCTAAAATGAAGCAAAACCCCTAAAAATGGGTACCGATTTTTCCAAAATCACCCCTAAAAATGGGTATGGGTTTTGAATCTCCAGCGGCACACCCCCGACCAAACCAAATCCGAGTACCCCCCACCCCCCGGATGTGTACGCGGAGACTCGGGTATAATATAGCGAGTCATGTGACCATTGCCCAGAGTAAACACTTAAGTTTCGCAAAGGCCTTTTATTAATCATGGTTTAATCATAAATACTGGTTTAATACTAAATTTGAACTCGTGTAGCCTTGAACTCCGACACATACTAGTAGTGCATAGTGATTTCAGTATGTACGTGCCTTGAACCATTGGGGGATGGATAAATGGCGAGTTACCGGATGGGTGAGTTACGGCGAGTTGTTGACAAGGGCGAAAGGCGAGTTGTTGACAAGGGCGAAAGGCGAGTTGTTGACAAGGGCAAAAAGCGAGTTGTTAACTAGGGCGAAAGGCGAGTTGTTCATGTCTGGCTGATGGCTAATATTTTCAAGCATATTTTCTAAGTTTCATGAAAATCCAAACATCTGGGTTAACCTTGGATGACTGAAAATGACATTGAAAATATTCTCTCATGATGAACACTTGTCTACTTGATCTAGGGTAACAAATTCCAACATACCAATACATTTTGGAGACCCTTTAAACAAACAAATCTTGCTGCCTTTATACTTAAAATTGTCATGTGTCAAATATACAAACAAGAAGAGTCTTCAAAAAAAAACCCACTTAGGAGGGGTTGAGTTTGAATACAAGCGGACATAACATGAAGCAAGCGGTGAGTGAATTGTATTTTATCAAAACAAGCATTTTACGATACCACACAGGTGGGCAACTAGGGGGCAAGGTGGCAAATGCCGGACCGAAAAAACCCTTTGTGCACCTGCCCCACCCCCAATTGTTCCCCCGGCCCCTTCTCCAGATGTAGTGTGTATAGGCATTATGACAATTTACCAGATTGACCATTTTCCCTCGTTTAGGTGACAACATGCCCTTAGGGTGTGCATAATATGCGGGCTATGCGCTGCAGGCTGTGGGCAACT